>OZ025264.1:3194826-3243947 GCA_964019135.1 Arenicola marina | reverse complement strand
TGGGGACTGGATGTGGGGACTGTGGATGTGGGGACTGTGGATGTAGGGACTGTGGATGTGGGGACTGTGGATGCGGGGACTGTGGATGTGGGGACTGTGGATGTGGGGACTGTGGATGTGGGGACTGTGGATGTGGGGACTGTGGATGTGGGGATTGTGCATGTGGGGACCGTGCATGTGGGAACTGTGGATGTGGGGACTGTGGATGTGGGGACTGTGGATGTGGGGACTGTGGATGTGGGGACTGGATGTGGGAACTGTGGATGTAGGGACTGTGTATGTGGGGACTGGATGTGAGGACTGTGGATGTGGGGACTGTGGATGTGGGAACTGTGGATGTGGGGACTGGGTGTGGGGACTGTGGATGTGGGGACTGTGGATGTGGGAACTGTGGATGTGGGGACTGTGGATGTGGGGACTGCGGACGTGGCGACTGTGGATGTGGGTGCTGTGGATGTGGGGACTGTGGATGTGGGGACAGTGGATGTGGGAACTGTGGATGTGGGGACTGTGGATGTGGGGACTGTGGATGTGGGGACTGTGGATGTGGGGACTGTGGATGTGGGAACTGTGGATGTGGCGACTGTGGATGTGGGGACTGTGGATGTGGGGACTGTGGATGTGGGGACTGGATGTGGGGACTGTGGATGTGGGGACTGTGGATGTAGGGACTGTGGATGTGGGGATTGTGGATGTGGGGACTGTGGATGTGGGGACTGTGGATGTGGGGACTGTGGATGTGGGGACTGTGGATGTGGAAACTGTGGATGTGGGGACTGTGGATGTGGGGACTGTGGATGTGGGGACTGTGGATGTGGGGACTGGATGTGGGAACTGTGGATGTAGGGACTGTGTATGTGGGGACTGGATGTGGATGTGGGGACTGGATGTGGGAACTGTGGATGTAGGGACTGTGTATGTGGGGACTGGATGTGAGGACTGTGGATGTGGGGACTGTGGATGTGGGAACTGTGGATGTGGGGACTGTGGATGTGGGGACTGTGGATGTGGGGACTGGATGTGGGAACTGTGGATGTAGGGACTGTGTATGTGGGGACTGGATGTGAGGACTGTGGATGTGGGGACTGTGGATGTGGGAACTGTGGATGTGGGGACTGTGGATGTGGGGACTGTGGATGTGGGGACTGTGGATGTGGGGACTGGATATGGGGACTGTGGATGTGGGGACTGTGGATGTAGGGACTGTGGATGTGGGGATTGTGGATGTGGGGACTGTGGATGTGGGGACTGTGGATGTGGGGACTGTGGATGTGGGGACTGTGGATGTGGAAACTGTGGATGTGGGGACTGTGGATGTGGGGACTGTGGATGTGGGGACTGTGGATGTGGGGACTGGATGTGGGAACTGTGGATGTAGGGACTGTGTATGTGGGGACTGGATGTGAGGACTGTGGATGTGGGGACTGTGGATGTGGGAACTGTGGATGTGGGGACTGGGTGTGGGGACTGTGGATGTGGGGACTGTGGATGTGGGAACTGTGGATGTGGGGACTGTGGATGTGGGGACTGCGGACGTGGCGACTGTGGATGTGGGTGCTGTGGATGTGGGGACTGTGGATGTGGGGACAGTGGATGTGGGAACTGTGGATGTGGGGACTGTGGATGTGGGGACTGTGGATGTGGGGACTGTGGATGTGGGGACTGTGGATGTGGGAACTGTGGATGTGGGGACTGTGGATGTGGGGACTGTGGATGTGGGGACTGTGGATGTGGGGACTGGATGTGGGGACTGTGGATGTGGGGACTGTGGATGTAGGGACTGTGGATGTGGGGATTGTGGATGTGGGGACTGTGGATGTGGGGACTGTGGATGTGGGGACTGTGGATGTGGGGACTGTGGATGTGGGGACTGTGGATGTGAGGTCTCTGGATGCGGGGACTGGATGTGGGGACTGTGGATGTGGGGACTGTGGATGTGGGGACTGTGGATGTGAGGTCTCTGGATGCG
Source organism: Arenicola marina (assembly GCA_964019135.1). Taxonomy (NCBI): domain Eukaryota; kingdom Metazoa; phylum Annelida; class Polychaeta; family Arenicolidae; genus Arenicola; species Arenicola marina. The sequence continues at coordinate 3,241,978 of OZ025264.1, read as the reverse complement.
GGGACTGTGGATGTGGCGACTGTGGATGTGGCGACTGTGGATGTGGGGACTGTGGATGTGGGGACTGTGGATGTGGGGACTGTGGATGTGGGGACTGTGCATGTGGGGACTGTGGATGTGGGGACTGTGGATGTGGGGACTGTGGATGTGGGGACTGTGGATATGGGGACTGTGGATGTGGTTACTGTGGATGTGGGGACTGTGGATGTGGGGACTGTGCATGTGGGGACTGTGGATGTGGGGACTGTGGATGCGGGGACTGGATGTGGGGACTGTGGATGTGGGGACTGGATGTGGGGACTGTGGATGTGGGGACTGTGGATGTAGGGACTGTGGATGTGGGGATTGTGGATGTGGGGACTGTGGATGTGGGGACTGTGGATGTGGGGATTGTGGATGTGGGGACTGGATGTGGGAACTGTGGATGTAGGGACTGTGTATGTGGGGACTGGATGTGAGGACTGTGGATGTGGGGACTGTGGATGTGGGAACTGTGGATGTGGGGACTGGGTGTGGGGACTGTGGATGTGGGGACTGTGGATGTGGGAACTGTGGATGTGGGGACTGTGGATGTGGGGACTGCGGACGTGGCGACTGTGGATGTGGGTGCTGTGGATGTGGGGACTGTGGATGTGGGGACAGTGGATGTGGGAACTGTGGATGTGGGGACTGTGGATGTGGGGACTGTGGATGTGGGGACTGTGGATGTGGGGACTGTGGATGTGGGAACTGTGGATGTGGCGACTGTGGATGTGGGGACTGTGGATGTGGGGACTGTGGATGTGGGGACTGGATGTGGGGACTGTGGATGTGGGGACTGTGGATGTAGGGACTGTGGATATGGGGATTGTGGATGTGGGGACTGTGGATGTGGGGACTGTGGATGTGGGGACTGTGGATGTGGGGACTGTGGATGTGGCGACTGTGGATGTGGGGACTGTGCATGTGGGGACCGTGCATGTGGGAACTGTGGATGTGGGGACTGTGGATGTGGGGACTGTGGATGTGGGGACTGTGGATGTGGGAACTGGATGTGGGAACTGTGAATGTGGGGACTGTGCATGTGGGGACTGTGGATGTGGGGACTGTGCATGTGGGGACTGTGGATGTGAGGTCTCTGGATGCGGGGACTGGATGTGGGGACTGTGGATGTGGGGACTGTGGATGTGGGGACTGTGGATGTGGGGACTGTGGATGTGGGGACTGTGGATGTGGGGACTGTGGATGTGAGGTCTCTGGATGCGGGGACTGGATGTGGGGACTGTGGATGTGGGGACTGTGGATGTGGGGACTGTGGATGTGAGGTCTCTGGATGCGGGGACTGTGGATGTGGCGACTGTGGATGTGGCGACTGTGGATGTGGGGACTGTGGATGTGGGGACTGTGGATGTGGGGACTGTGGATGTGGGGACTGTGCATGTGGGGACTGTGGATGTGGGGACTGTGGATGTGGGGACTGTGGATGTGGGGACTGTGGATATGGGGACTGTGGATGTGGTTACTGTGGATGTGGGGACTGTGGATGTGGGGACTGTGCATGTGGGGACTGTGGATGTGGGGACTGTGGATGCGGGGACTGGATGTGGGGACTGTGCATGTGGGGACTGTGGATGTTGGGAATGTGGATGTGGGGACTGTGGATGTGGGGACTGTGGATGTGGGGACTGTGGATGTGGGGACTGTGGATGTGGGGACTGTGGATGTGGGGACTGTGGATGTGGGGACTGTGGATGTGGGGACTGTGGATGTGAGGACTGTGGATGTGGGGACTGTGGATGTGAGGTCTCTGGATGCGGGGACTGTGAATATGGGGACTGTGGATGTGGGGACTGTGGATGTGGGGACTGTGGATGTGGGGGCTGTGAATGTGGGGAATGTTGATGTGGGGACTGTGGATGTGGGGACTGTGGATGTGAGGACTGTGCATGTGGGGACTGTGGATGTGGGGACTGTGGATGTGGGAACTGTGGATGTGGGGACTGTGGATGTGGGGACTGTGGATGTGGGGACTGTGGATATGGGGACTGTGGATGTGGGGACTGTGGATGTGGGGAATGTTGATGTGGGGACTGTGGATGTGGGGACTGTGGGTGTGGGGACTGTGCATGTGGGGACTGTGGATGTGGGGACTGTGGATGTGGGAACTGTGGATGTGGGAACTGTGGATGTGGGGACTGTGGATGTGGGGACTGTGGATGTGGGGACTGTGGATGTGGGGAATGTTGATGTGGGAACTGTGGATGTGGGGACTGTGGATGTGGGGACTGGATGTGGGGACTGTGGATGTGGGGACTGTGGATGTGCGGTCTCTGGATGTGGGGACTGTGGATGTGGGGACTGTGGATGCGGGAATTGAGGATTTGGGGACTGTGGATGTGGGGAATGTTGATGTGGGGACTGTAAATGTGGGGACTATGGATGTGGGGATTGTGGATGTGGGGATTGAGGAGGTGGGCATTCGGGATGTGGGAATGTGGTGATATGGGGACTAAATATCTGCAGTTTTTACAGGTATGGCGTTTCTTATATATGAATGGTATTGTACTTTCTATATGTTCTGTCAATGCATCCAATGTACAATAATGATATTGCATATGCTCCAATGACTTACTCTCCTATACTCCTCCACCGCTCCTGATCACCCAACCTCCTTCCCGGCCACCCACCCTTATTGCTCCCCAGTCTCTTCAACAGTAATCTACTGTCATCCCGACATCCTCCACTTCCAACCACCCACTGTCTCCCTCCCCCACTTCGGACCACCCACTGCCTCCCTCCCCAACTTCCCACCACCCACTGCCTCCCTCCCCCACTTCCCACCACCCACTCCCCTCTTACATCCCCCACCTCTCCCCCCCTCCCCCCCTCCCCTCCTACACCCCCCCCCCTCTCCCAACTTACCCTGGTGATAGTGGCAGTACTCCCTCCCCTATTCACCCGTATTCCGCCCAAATCTTCCTGGGTCCTCAATCTTACTTATTGTCGTTGCGCAGGTGAGTGAGGCTGACGTGGCGAGGCGACGAGGGGCCGGCAGGCTGACGAGGAAGGGGAGCGGGCGGCAGGCATGTCATTCGTCTTCCTACAAGTAGCCGGTCTGTCTGGGTGCCCCGTCAACAAACAGACCGAGTACCAAGACAAATCGGCGACCGCATCGCACACCGGGCTGGGTCATCTCCCTCCGCGAGACAGCCATATACTGCATCATCAGCTACCGCGTTAACGCGGGGAGAAAAACGAGACCCACCACGGAGCGAAGCCAACTTAGCGGCTGAGGAAGAGAGCAAAAAACTACATTCCTGTCGATTGTGAAGCCATACAGGAAGCCGCGGTGTGGCGACAACACACTATTGTTATCAGTTATTATTAGTGAAACGTTAGAAAGGATTTAGCCAAAGACAAGAGGGGCACCATTTGACCGACGTGGCGTGGCGCGCTGTGCACACTGCACTTCCGGTCGGGAAGCTGACGGGAAGCGAGGCAGCGCGGGTAGGGACCAAGGGAGAGAGAGAGGGCAGTAGAGGGGGTAGCGATAGAGGGAGAGGGTAGAGGAGGGGGTATATAGTGACCAAGGGAGAAAGGGCAGTAGAGAGGGTAGAGATAGAGGGAGAGAGAGAGGGTAGCGGAGGGGGTAGAGCCCGAGGGAGAGAGAGAGGGTAGAGATAGAGGGAGAGAGAGAGGATAGCGGAGGGGGTAGAGCCCGAGGGAGAGAGAGAGGGCAGTAGAAGGGGTAGAGATAGAGGGAGAGAGGGTAGCGGAGGGGGTAGAGCCCGAGGGAGAGAGAGAGGGCAGTAGAAGGGGTAGAGATAGAGAGAGAGAGAGAGGGTAGCGGAGGGGGTAGAGACCGAGGGAGAGAGAGGGAAGCAGAGAGGGTAGAGAGAGGGAAGCAGACAGGGTAAAGAGAGGAAAGCAGAGAGGGTAGAGAGAGGGAAGCAGAGAGTGTAGAGAGAGGGAAGCAGACAGGGTAGAGAGAGGGAAGCCGACAGGGTAGAGAGAGGGAAGCAGACAGGGTAAAGAGAGGAAAGCAGAGAGGGTAGAGAGAGGGAAGCAGACAGGGTAGAGAGAGGGAAGCAGACAGGGTAAAGAGAGGGAAGCAGACAGGGTAGAGAGAGGGAAGCAGACAGGGTAAAGAGAGGAAAGCAGAGAGGGTAGAGAGAGGGAAGCAGACAGGGTAGAGAGAGGGAAGCAGACAGGGTAAAGAGAGGAAAACAGAGAGGGTAGAGAGAGGGAAGCAGAGAGGGTAGAGAGAGGAAAGCAGAGAGGGTAGAGAGAGGGAAGCGTAGAGGATAAAGAGAGGGAAGCAGACAGGGTAGAGAGAGGGAAGCAGACAGGGTAAAGAGAGGAAAGCAGAGAGGGCGAGAGAGAGAGGGTGAAGAGGGAGGGCAAGACAGACAGTAGAGACCTTGGGCTTTCAATTGGTTCTTACCCTTCCAGCCACCGTGTTATTATTACCCCGAGGTCTATCCCTTGTTGGAGAGGTGTCCAGGGGGACGTCTCACCCGCCGAGTGCCTATCCCGCCTATCACGAGCCTCCACACCCCACACCCCACCCCCACCCCCACTCTCCAGCACCAGGCCTGGCCCGGGGGACGCGCCTGACCCTCCCCACAAAGGCTACCGGGCTGTGTGAAAGGCGACGTGCGCGCGCTGGAGACATAAGAAGTCACTCGACAGACCACTGACTGGCAGACGGCGTCGATAGCATCACAACAGACAGCTCACTCCGTGGATCGCTTTCAAGACTGTATAAACAGCCCGCATGGCTGGTCGCCAGCGTGGGGCGTCACTGCCGCAGCGCCGTGCCAACTAGATAGATGGACTGTGGAGCAATCACGGACCGCTGCGGAAGGACTCCAGCGGCGGGGGTTAATAGTGGGCGATAATAGCAGAGAGAGGGAGAGTGATATGCCGCAGTACGTGTCGTAACAGCAAAGGAAATACATCCACCGGATATTGGGATAACGGAAGCAAGCATAGTGACCTAATTCACAGTGAGCGATAAAAGAGGATACATAGGGAGCGCATCCAGTGCTGTCCCATGTTTTGTTTTGTTGTGACCGTTGCCGCTCAGCTGTTTGGTAAATAAATGTCCGATTCCTTCGAATCCCAAGCGGCCACCGAGCCCCGTGACACGGACTCACTGATGGCGGCCAATCAGATCGAGATGAAGAACGCTGCGCCCACCCGTCCCCTTCATCAGGGGGTCGACTTCACCATCATTGGAGGTAGGCAACCTTTCTTATTGTATCAACAACATCATTGGAGGTAGGCAACCTTTCTGATCACATCAACACTACCACTGAATGTAGGCAACCTTTCTTATCACATCAACAACATCATTGAAGGTAGGCAACCTTTCTTATCACATCAACACTACCACTGAATGTAGGCAACCTTTCTTATCACATCAACAACATCATTGAAGGTAGGCAACCTTTCTTATCACATCAACACTACCACTGAATGTAGGCAACCTTTCTTATCACATCAACACTACCACTGAATGTAGGCAACCTTTCTTATCACATCAACACTACCACTGAATGTAGGCAACCTTTCTTATCACATCAACAACATCATTGAAGGTAGGCAACCTTTCTTATCACATCAACACTACCACTGAATGTAGGCAACCTTTCTTATCACATCAACACTACCACTGAATGTAGGCAACCTCTCTTATCACATCAACACTACCACCGAATGTAGGCAGCCTTTCTTATCACATCAACACTACCATTGAATGTAGGCAACCTTTCTTATCACATCAACAACATCATTGAAAGTAGGCAACCTTTCTTATCACATCAACACTACCACTGAATGTAGGCAACCTTTCTTATCACATCAACACTACCACTGAATGTAGGCAACCTTTCTTATCGTGTCAACACTACCACTGAATGTAGGCAACCTTTCTTATCACATCAACAACATCATTGAAAGTAGGCAACCTTTCTTATCACATCAACACTACCACTGAATGTAGGCAACCTTTCTTATCGTGTCAACACTACCACTGAATGTAGGCAACCTTTCTTATCATGTCAACAACATCATTGAAGGTAGGCAACCTTTCTTATCACATCAACACTACCACTGAATGTAGGCAACCTTTCTTATCACATCAACACTACCACTGAATGTAGGCAACCTTTCTTATCGTGTCAACACTACCACTGAATGTAGGCAACCTTTCTTATCACATCAACAACATCATTGAAAGTAGGCAACCTTTCTTATCACATCAACACTACCACTGAATGTAGGCAACCTTTCTTATCGTGTCAACACTACCACTGAATGTAGGCAACCTTTCTTATCACATCAACAACATCATTGAAGGTAGGCAACTTTTCTTATCACATCAACACTACCACTGAATGTAGGCAACCTTTCTTATCATGTCAACAACATCATTGAAGGTAGGCAACTTTTCTTATCACATCAACACTACCACTGAATGTAGGCAACCTTTCTGATCGTGTCAACACTACCACGGAATGTAGGCAACCTTTCTTATCACAGCAACAACATCATTGAAATTAGGCAACCTTTCTTATCACATCAACACTACCACTGAATGTAGGCAACCTTTCTTATCACATCAACACTACCCCTGAATGTAGGCAACTTTTCTTATCACATCAACACTACCACTGAATGTAGGCAACCTTTCTTATCACATCAACAACATCATTGAATGTAGGCAACCTTTCTTATCACATCAACACTACCACTGAATGTAGGCAACCTTTCTTATCACATCAACAACATCATTGAAAGTAGGCAACCTTTCTTATCACATCAACACTACCACTGAATGTAGGCAACCTTTCTTATCACATCAACACTACCCCTGAATGTAGGCAACTTTTCTTATCACATCAACACTACCACTGAATGTAGGCAACCTTTCTTATCACATCAACACTACCACTGAATGTAGGCAACCTTTCTTATCGTGTCAACACTACCACTGAATGTAGGCAACCTTTCTTATCATGTCAACAACATCATTGAATGTAGGCAACCTTTCTTATCACATCAACACTACCACTGAATGTAGGCAACCTTTCTTATCACATCAACACTACCACTGAATGTAGGCAACCTTTCTTATCGTGTCAACACTACCACTGAATGTAGGCAACCTTTCTTATCATGTCAACAACATCATTGAAGGTAGGCAACTTTTCTTATCACATCAACACTACCACTGAATGTAGGCAACCTTTCTTATCACATCAACACTACCACTGAATGTAGGCAACCTTTCTTATCGTGTCAACACTACCACTGAATGTAGGCAACCTTTCTTATCACATCAACAACATCATTGAAAGTAGGCAACCTTTCTTATCACATCAACACTACCACTGAATGTAGGCAACCTTTCTTATCGTGTCAACACTACCACTGAATGTAGGCAACCTTTCTTATCATGTCAACAACATCATTGAAGGTAGGCAACCTGTCTTATCATATCAAAGCCATCATGGGATGCAGGCAACCTTTTTATCATATCGAAACCACCACTGCAGGTAGAAAACTTTTCTTATTGTGCCAACAACATCATTGGGGGTAAGCAACCTTTCTTATTATAGCGAAACCATCATTGGATGTAAGAAACCTTTCATGTTGTGTCAACAACATCATTGGAGGTAGGCAACCTTTCTTATTGTATCAACAACATCATTGGAGGTAAGCAACCTTTCTTCTTATAGCGAAATCACCACTGCAGGTAGGAAACCTTTCTTATTATAGCGAAGTTACCATTGCAGGTAGGAAACATATTTCTTTTCGCCATTCTGTATTATACATGTATTACTGCATGCAAGAAAGAGTCTATAATAATATGGAACCAGATGACACATAATGTACAGTATCAGATTGCGCCAGATATTAGTGGCCGACACACACAACGGGAGGGGCTATATTGTATTAGATATTGCCGTAACCATCCTCCTACCCCGCCCCACCCCCCACACAGACACCTACCCCGCCCCACCTCCCACACAGACTGCTACCCCACCCCACCCCTCACTCAGACACCAAGAATCAGAATCGAAATCGTTTCGTTTGGTCATTCATTCCTAACAGAACAAACAGAACAAGCAGAAGAGACACACTGTTTCAACGGTCCTAAACAAGGAGAAAGTAGACGGGATTGCTTGACCGAGGGGACTCACATTAAGACTGCTGGGCAGCCGCTAGCATGTGAGCCACAGCCCCTGGCCCAGCAATGAGGCGCCACTCACTTAGCTCTGCGGGGGCCGGCGCGACAGCTCAGTGGGATAGAGCGCTCGCATTGAGTGCTCTGGTCACCTGAGAGCCTAACGGCACGTGGATCGGTGGTTCGAGCCCTGCTGTGGCCATGTCTGTGTGGTCGCAGGATAAAGATCCCATGTCTTTCTTCGTAAAGAGTAGAGGGCTACCCCCGGGGACATGGCTCCACTCTCCCTTCCTCCTTCCATTGACGCGATATGAGCAAAAGTGGTTAAAGCGTCCTGAATAACCAACCAACCTTAGCTCTGCGCGATCACTGGAAATGACTCGACAACCTCTTGCTCTGGGCTTGGTGCCAGGCACTAACAGGTTAACTCCTCCATTTTTTATTACTGTATTGCTAGTTGCGGTTGCGCGGGGGAGGGGGGGGGGTCAAGGGGCGCTGTGGGCACTTGGTATAGATTGACAAAGTGTGGGCCGTGATCGGTGAGAGATTGACAGTGTGGGCCGTGTTCGGTGAGAGATTGACAAAGTGTGGGCTGTGATCGGTGAGAGATTGACAGTGTGGGCCGTGTTCGGTGAGAGATTGACAAAGTGTGGGCTGTGATCGGTGAGAGATTGACACAGTGTGGGCTGTGATCGGTGAGAGATTTGACAAAGTGTGGGCTGTGATCGGTGAGAGATTGACACAGTGTGGGCCGTGATCGGTGAGAGATTTGACAAAGTGTGGGCTGTGATCGGTGAGAGATTGACACAGTGTGGGCCGTGATCGGTGAGAGATTTGACAAAGTGTGGGCTGTGATCGGTGAGAGATTGACACAGTGTGGGCTGTGATCGGTGAGAGATTTGACAAAGTGTGGGCTGTGATCGGTGAGAGATTTGGCAACGTGTGGGCCGTGATCGGTGAGAGATTTGACAAAGTGTGGGCTGTGATCGGTGAGAGATTGACACAGTGTGGGCCGTGATCGGTGAGAGATTTGACAAAGTGTGGGCTGTGATCGGTGAGAGATTGACACAGTGTGGGCTGTGATCGGTGAGAGATTTGACAAAGTGTGGGCTGTGATCGGTGAGAGATTGACACAGTGTGGGCCGTGATCGGTGAGAGATTTGACAAAGTGTGGGCTGTGATCGGTGAGAGATTTGACAAAGTGTGGGCTGTGATCGGTGAGAGATTGACCAATTGTGGGCTGTGATCGGCGAGAGATTGGACAAAGTGTGGGCTGTGATCGGTGAGAGATTGATAAAGTGTGGGCTGTGATCGGCGAGAGATTGGACAAAGTGTGGGCTGTGATCGGTGAGAGATTGACAAAGTGTGGGCTGTGATCGGCGAGAGATTGGACAAAGTGTGGGCTGTGATCGGTGAGAGATTGACAAAGTGTGGGCTGTGATCGGCGAGAGATTGACAAAGTGTGGGCTGTGATCGGTGAGAGATTTGACAAAGTGTGGGCTGTGATCGGTGGGAGATTTGACAAAGTGTGGGCTGTGATCGGTGAGAGATTTGACAAAGTGTGGGCTGTGAACGGTGAGAGATTGACAAAGTGTGGGCTGTGATCGGTGAGAGATTGACAAAGTGTGGGCTGTGATCGGTGAGAGATTTGACAAAGTGTGGGCCGTGATCGGTGAGAGATTGACACAGTGTGGGCCGTGATCGGTGAGAGATTTGACAAAGTGTGGGCTGTGATCGGTGAGAGATTGACACAGTGTGGGCCGTGATCGGTGAGAGATTTGACAAAGTGTGGGCTGTGATCGGTGAGAGATTGACAAAGTGTGGGCTGTGATCGGTGAGAGATTTGACAAATTGTGGGCTGTGATCGGTGAGAGACTGACAAAGTGTGGGCTGTGATCGGTGAGAGATTGGACAAAGTGTGGGCCGTGATCGGTGAGAGATTTGACAAAGTGTGGGCTGTGATCGGTGAGAGATTTGACAAATTGTGGGCCGTGATCGGTGAGAGATTGACAAAGTGTGGGCTGTGATCGGTGAGAGATTGACACAGTGTGGGCCGTGATCGGTGAGAGATTTGACAAAGTGTGGGCTGTGATCGGTGATAGATTGAGTGATCGGTGAGAGATTGACAAAGTGTGGGCTGTGATCGGTGAGAGATTTGACAAATTGTGGGCCGTGATCGGTGAGAGATTGACAAAGTGTGGGCTGTGATCGGTGAAAGATTGGACAAAGTGTGGGCTGTGATCGGTGAGAGATTTGACAAAGTGTGGGCTGTGATCGGTGATAATCTCTCTGATCAGTGAGAGATTGGTCTGATCGGCTCTTGGCGGAGCAATAAGACTTACTATGACCTTCTCAATCCACGCAATCGGCGTCCCCTCCACTCGCGCCTTATCAGCGGTGATTGATGGCCTGTTGTCAAGGTGACGTGTGTCCTTCTCCCTGCCAGCCAGGCATGGACCCAGGTGACCACCGCCCTACACGTCCGGATACCGCTACCATTAACCACATTTGGATACGACTTGATCAGCGCAGAGGTTGGTTGGCTGTATAGTCAGGACGCTCATATCCCGTCAGCGGGAGAAGGAAAGGAGAGTGGAGCCATGTTCCCGGGATAACCCCCTACTCTTTGCGAAGAAAGACGGGATCTTTATCTTGCGACCACACAGACATGGCCACAGCGGGGCGCGAATCATCGATTTTCGTTAGGCTCTCAGGTGGCCAGAACACTCGAAGGCGAGCGCTCTAACCCACTGAGCTAACGGGCCGGCCCCACCAGCGCTCAAGGCGAGCTCTCTAAACAACTGAGCTATCGGGCCGGCTCCATCAGCCCTCAAGGCGAACGCTCTAACCCACTGAACTATCTGGCCGGCTCCACCAGCGCTCAAGGCGAGCGCTCTAACCCACTGAGCTATCGGCCGGCCTCACCAGCGCAGAGAAGAAGCGCCCTTTGCATATCGCAATGATATTCATAGTGAGGTAGGCGGGCATTGAATCTACAGTAGAAATGCCATAGCGTGTGGGTGAGTGCGGGGGGCTAGCTCAGGACACGGACATGCACCCTTTCCTGGCGTACCACTCGCCTTGCCATGCTGGTGCCACCACCAGCAGCCCACTAGGAGCCGTATGCTTGCTGACCGGCCGTGGCATCCAATCTTGCATTGCACATTCCCTCTCTGTAAGGTGGCAGTCCTGTCAGCCAGCCTAACACCTCATGCTGGAGGCATCCATCATGTTAGACAGGCTACAGCGACATCACCGGCGGATGCTCTGCGCTTCAGTGGGCACCCACAGTTGCTCTGTCCTGCCACGTAGCTATTACTTATTCATCTTTCGGTCAAGAAAACCAATCCAACCGGAGCTTGCCGTTAACGCGGTACCGTTACATTATAAATTACAGCTACACATCTGCATCGGTGCCAAGTGCGGGTAGTTAGAGCGACACGCCTAAACTAAACGAACAGTGCTTCCGCCGATCCAGGGAATGTCCCCTGATCCAGGGTGTGTCCCCTGATCCAGGGTGTGTCCCCCGATCCGGGGTGTGTCCCCTGATCCAGGGTGTGTCCCTGATCCAGGGTGTGTCCCAGGATCCAGGGTGTGTCCCTTGATAGAGGAAATTCCCCTGGTCCGTGGAAATGTCCCCTGATCCAGGAAATGTCCCCTGATCCAGGGTGTGTCCCCTGATCCAGGGTGTGCTCGCTGATCCAGGGTGTGTCCCCCGATCCAGGGTGTGTCCCCCGATCCAGGGTGTGTCCCCTGATCCAGGGTGTGTCCCCTGATCCAGGGTGTGTCCCTGATCCAGGGTGTGTCCCCTGATCCAGGGTGTGTCCCCTGATCCAGGGTGTGTCCCCTGATCCAGGGTGTGCTCGCTGATCCAGGGTGTGTTCCCTGATCCAGGGTGTGTCCCCCGATCCAGGGTGTGTCCCCTGATCCAGGGTGTGTCCCCTGATCCAGGGTGTGTCCCCCGATCCAGGGTGTGTCCCCTGATCCAGGGTGTGTCCCTGATCCAGGGTGTGTCCCCTGATCCAGGGTGTGTCCCCTGATCCAGGGTGTGTCCCCTGATCCAGGGTGTGTCTGCCCAAAGGTCGGTCTAATTATCGCGCGCTCCAGCTTCCGACTGTAGACTAGTCAAGTCTGTAGACTGTAACACGTCAAGTGGGCGTTAATACTTATAGCTGATGAAGTAGTGCAGGGCTTATATGTACCTCCCATCGAGACACCTCCATGAGGCTAGGGATCAAGCTTCCAAGGTCTCCACCATAGTTAACCAGCTTTCCCCTCCTCTCATACCCCCTCCCTCCACCCGTCTCCCTCCTCTCATACCCCCTCCCTCCACCCGTCTCCCTCCTCTCATACCCCCTCCCTCCACCCGTCTCCCTCCTCTCATACCCCCTCCCTCCACCCGTCTCCCTCCTCTCATACCCCCTCCTTCCACCCGTCTCCCTCCTCTCATACCCCCTCCCTCCACCCGTCTCCCTCCTCTCATACCCCCTTCCTCCACCAGTCTCCCTCCTCTCATACCCCCTCCCTCCACCCGTCTCCCTCCTCTCATACCCCCTCCCTCCACCCGTCTCCCTCCTCTCAAACCCCCTTCCTCCACCCGTCTCCCTCCTCTCATACCCCCTCCTTCCACCCGTCTCCCTCCTCTCATACCCCCTCCCTCCACCCGTCTCCCTCCTCTCATACCCCCTCCCTCCACCCGTCTGCCTCCTCTCATACCCCCTCCCTCCACCCGTCTCCCTCCCCTCATACCCCCTCCCTCCACCCGTCTCCCTCCTCTCATACCCCCTCCCTCCACCCGTCTCCCTCCTCTCATACCCCCTCCTTCCACCCGTCTCCCTCCTCTCATACCCCCTCCCTCCACCCGTCTCCCTCCTCTCATACCCCCTCCCTCCACCCGTCTCCCTCCTCTCATACCCCCTCCTTCCACCCGTCTCCCTCCTCTCATACCCCCTCCCTCCACCCGTCTCCCTCCTCTCATACCCCCTTCCTCCACCAGTCTCCCTCCTCTCATACCCCCTCCCTCCACCCGTCTCCCTCCTCTCATACCCCCTCCCTCCACCCGTCTCCCTCCTCTCAAACCCCCTTCCTCCACCCGTCTCCCTCCTCTCATACCCCCTCCTTCCACCCGTCTCCCTCCTCTCATACCCCCTCCCTCCACCCGTCTCCCTCCTCTCATACCCCCTCCCTCCACCCGTCTGCCTCCTCTCATACCCCCTCCCTCCACCCGTCTCCCTCCCCTCATACCCCCTCCCTCCACCCGTCTCCCTCCTCTCATACCCCTTCCCTCCACCCGTCTCTCTCCTCTCATACCCCCTCCTTCCACCCGTCTCCCTCCTCTCATACCCCCTCCCTCCACCCGTCTCCCTCCTCTCATACCCCCTCCCTCCACCCGTCTCCCTCCTCTCATACCCCCTCCTTCCACCCGTCTCCCTCCTCTCATACCCCCTCCCTCCACCCGTCTCCTTTCTCTCATACCCCCTTCCTCCACCAGTCTCCCTCCTCTCATACCCCCTCCCTCCACCCGTCTCCCTCCTCCCATACCCCCTCCCTCCACCCGTCTCCCTCCTCTCATACCCCCTCCCTCCACCCGTCTCCCTCCTCTCATACCCCCTCCCTCCACCCGTCTGCCTCCTCTCATACCCCCTCCCTCCACCCGTCTCCCTCCCCTCATACCCCCTCCCTCCACCCGTCTCCCTCCCCTCATACCCCCTCCCGCCACCCGTCTCCCTCCTCTCATACCCCCTTCCTCCACCAGTCTCCCTCCTCTCATACCCCCTCCCTCCACCCGTCTCCCTCCTCTCATACCCCCTCCCTCCACCCGTCTCCCTCCTCTCATACCCCCTCCCTCCACCCGTCTGCCTCCTCTCATACCCCCTCTCTCCACCCGTCTCCCTCCTCTCATACCCCCTCCCTCCACCTGTCTCCCTCCTCTCATACCCCCTCCCTCCACCCGTCTGCCTCCTCTCATACCCCCTCCCTCCACCCGTCTCCCTCCTCTCATACCCCCTCCCTCCACCCGTCTCCCTCCTCTCATACCCCCTCCCTCCATCTTTCTCCCTCTTCTCATACCCCCTCCCTCCACCCGTCTGCCTCCCCTCATACCCCCTCCCTCCACCCGTCTCCCTCCTCTCATACCCCCTCCCTCCATCCGTCTCCCTCTTCTCATACCCCCTCCCTCCACCCGTCTGCCTCCCCTCATACCCCCTCCCTCCACCCGTCTCCCTCCCCTCATACCCCCTCCCTCCACCCGTCTGCCTCCTCTCATACCCCCTCCCTCCACCCGTCTCCCTCCCCTCATACCCCTCCCTCCACCCGTCTCCCATCTCTCATAGCCCCTCCCTCCACCCGTCTCCCTCCTCTCATACCCCCTCCCTCCACCCGCCTGCTTCCTCTCATACCCCCTCCCTCCACCCGTCTCCCTCCCCTCATACCCCCTCCCTCCACCCGTCTCCCTCCCCTCATACCCCCTCCCTCCACCCGTCTCCCTCCTCTCATACCCCCTCCCTCCACCCATCTCCCTCCCCTCATAGCCCCTCCCTCCACCCGTCTGCCTCCTCTCATACCCCCTCCCTCCACCCGTCTCCTTCCTCTCATACCCCCTCCCTCCACCCGTCTCCCTCCCCTCATACCCCCTCCCTCCACCCGTCTCCCTCCCCTCATACCCCCTCCCTCCACCCGTCTGCCTCCTCTCATACCCCCTCCCTCCACCCGTCTCCTTCCTCTCATACCCCCTCCCTCCACCCGTCTCCCTCCCCTCATACCCCCTCCCTCCACCCGTCTCCCTCCTCTCATACCCCCTCCCTCCACCCGTCTGCCTCATCTCATACCCCCTCCCTCCACCCGTCTCCCTCCTCTCATACCCCCTCCCTCCACCCGTCTCCCTCCTCTCATACCCCCTCCCTCCACCCGTCTCCCTCCTCTCATACCCCCTCCCTCCACCCGTCTCCTTCCTCTCATACCCCCTCCCTCCACCCGTCTACCTCCTCTCATACCCCCTCCCTCCACCCGTCTCCCTCCCCTCATACCCCCTCCCTCCACCCGTCTCCCTCCTCTCATACCCCCTCCCTCCACCCGTCTCCCTCCTCTCATAGCCCCTCCCTCCACCCGTCTCCCTCCTCTCATACCCCCTTTCTCCACCCGTCTCCCTCCCCTCATACCCCCTCCCTCCCCCCGTCTGCCTCCTCTCATACCCCCTCGCTCCACCCGTCTCCCTCCTCTCATACCCCCTCCCTCCACCCGTCTCCCTCCCCTCATACCCCTCCCTCCACCCGTCTGCCTCATCTCATACCCCCTCCCTCCACCCGTCTCCCTCCCCTCATACCCCCTCCCTCCACCCGTCTCCCTCCTCTCATACCCCCTCCCTCCACCCGTCTCCCTCCTCTCATACCCCCTCCCTCCACCCGTCTCCCTCCTCTCATACCCCCTCTCTCCACCCGTCTCCCTCCCCTCATACCCCCTCCCTCCCCCCGTCTGCCTCCTCTCATACCCCCTCGCTCCACCCGTCTCCCTCCTCTCATACCCCCTCCCTCCACCCGTCTCCCTCCCCTCATACCCCTCCCTCCATCCGTCTCCCTCCTCTCATACCCCCTCCCTCCATTCGTCTCCCTCCTCTCATACCCCCTCCCTCCACCCGTCTCCCTCCCCTCATACCCCCTCCCTCCACCCGTCTCCCTCCTCTCATACCCCCTCCCTCCACCCGTCTCCCTCCTCTCATACCCCCTCCCTCCACCCGTCTCCCTCCTCTCATACCCCCTCCTTCCACCCGTCTCCCTCCTCTCATACCCCCTCCCTCCACCCGTCTCCCTCCCCTCATACCCCTCCCTCCATCCGTCTCCCTCCTCTCATACCCCCTCCCTCCATTCGTCTCCCTCCTCTCATACCCCCTCCCTCCACCCGTCTGCCTCCTCTCATACCCCCTCCCTCCATCCGTCTCCCTCCTCTCATACCCCCTCCCTCCATTCGTCTCCCTAATCTCATACCCCCTCCCTCCACCCGTCTGCCTCATCTCATACCCCCTCCCTCCACCCGTCTCCCTCCCCTCATACCCCCTCCCTCCACCCGTCTCCCTCCTCTCATACCCCCTCCCTCCACCCGTCTCCCTCCTCTCATACCCCCTCCCTCCACCCGTCTCCCTCCTCTCATACCCTCTCCCTCCACCCGTCTGCCCCCTCTCATACCCCCTCCCTCCACCCGTCTCCTTCCTCTCATACCCCCTCCCTCCACCCGTCTCCCTCCCCTCATACCCCCTCCCTCCACCCGTCTCCCTCCTCGCATACCCCCTCCCTCCACCCGTCTCCCTCCCCTCATACCCCCTCCCTCCACCCGTCTCCCTCCTCTCATACCCCCTCCCTCCACCCGTCTCCCTCCCCTCATACCCCCTCCCTCCACCCGTCTCCCTCCTCTCATACCCCCTCCCTCCACCCGTCTCCCTCCCCTCATACCCCCTTCCTCCACCCGTCTCCCACCTCTCATAGCCCCTCCCTCCACCCGTCTCCCCCCTCTCATACCCCCTCCCTCCACCCGTCTCCCCCCTCTCATACCCCCTCCCTCCACCCGTCTCCCTCCTCTCATACCCCTCCCTCCACCCGTCTCCCATCTCTCATAGCCCCTCCCTCCACCCGTCTCCCTCCTCTCATACCCCCTCCCTCCACCCGCCTGCTTCCTCTCATACCCCCTCCCTCCACCCGTCTCCCTCCTCGCATACCTCCTCCCTCCACCCGTCTCCCTCCCCTCATACCCCCTCCCTCCACCCGTCTCCCTCCTCTCATACCCCCTCCCTCCACCCATCTCCCTCCCCTCATAGCCCCTCCCTCCACCCGTCTGCCTCCTCTCATACCCCCTCCCTCCACCCGTCTCCTTCCTCTCATACCCCCTCCCTCCACCCGTCTCCCTCTTCTCATACCCCCTCTCTCCACCCGTCTCCCTCCCCTCATACCCCCTCCCTCCCCCCGTCTGCCTCCTCTCATACCCCCTCGCTCCACCCGTCTCCCTCCTCTCATACCCCCTCCCTCCACCCGTCTCCCTCCCCTCATACCCCTCCCTCCATCCGTCTCCCTCCTCTCATACCCCCTCCCTCCATTCGTCTCCCTCCTCTCATACCCCCTCCCTCCACCCGTCTCCCTCCCCTCATACCCCCTCCCTCCACCCGTCTCCCTCCTCTCATACCCCCTCCCTCCACCCGTCTCCCTCCTCTCATACCCCCTCCCTCCACCCGTCTCCCTCCTCTCATACCCCCTCCTTCCACCCGTCTCCCTCCTCTCATACCCCCTCCCTCCACCCGTCTCCCTCCCCTCATACCCCTCCCTCCATCCGTCTCCCTCCTCTCATACCCCCTCCCTCCATTCGTCTCCCTCCTCTCATACCCCCTCCCTCCACCCGTCTGCCTCCTCTCATACCCCCTCCCTCCATCCGTCTCCCTCCTCTCATACCCCCTCCCTCCATTCGTCTCCCTCCTCTCATACCCCCTCCCTCCACACGTCTGCCTCATCTCATACCCCCTCCCTCCACCCGTCTCCCTCCCCTCATACCCCCTCCCTCCACCCGTCTCCCTCCTCTCATACCCCCTCCCTCCACCCGTCTCCCTCCTCTCATACCCCCTCCCTCCACCCGTCTCCCTCCTCTCATACCCTCTCCCTCCACCCGTCTGCCCCCTCTCATACCCCCTCCCTCCACCCGTCTCCTTCCTCTCATACCCCCTCCCTCCACCCGTCTCCCTCCCCTCATACCCCCTCCCTCCACCCGTCTCCCTCCTCGCATACCCCCTCCCTCCACCCGTCTCCCTCCCCTCATACCCCCTCCCTCCACCCGTCTCCCTCCTCTCATACCCCCTCCCTCCACCCGTCTCCCTCCCCTCATACCCCCTCCCTCCACCCGTCTCCCTCCTCTCATACCCCCTCCCTCCACCCGTCTCCCTCCCCTCATACCCCCTCCCTCCACCCGTCTCCCACCTCTCATAGCCCCTCCCTCCACCCGTCTCCCCCCTCTCATACCCCCTCCCTCCACCCGTCTCCCCCCTCTCATACCCCCTCCCTCCACCCGTCTCCCTCCTCTCATACCCCTCCCTCCACCCGTCTCCCATCTCTCATAGCCCCTCCCTCCACCCGTCTCCCTCCTCTCATACCCCCTCCCTCCACCCGCCTGCTTCCTCTCATACCCCCTCCCTCCACCCGTCTCCCTCCTCGCATACCCCCTCCCTCCACCCGTCTCCCTCCCCTCATACCCCCTCCCTCCACCCGTCTCCCTCCTCTCATACCCCCTCCCTCCACCCATCTCCCTCCCCTCATAGCCCCTCCCTCCACCCGTCTGCCTCCTCTCATACCACCTCCCTCCACCCGTCTCCTTCCTCTCATACCCCCTCCCTCCACCCGTCTCCCTCCCCTCATACCCCCTCCCTCCACCCGTCTCCCTCCCCTCATACCCCCTCCCTCCACCCGTCTGCCTCCTCTCATACCCCCTCCCTCCACCCGTCTCCTTCCTCTCATACCCCCTCCCTCCACCCGTCTCCCTCCCCTCATACCCCCTCCCTCCACCCGTCTCCCTCCCCTCATACCCCCTCCCTCCACCCGTCTGCCTCATCTCATACCCCCTCCCTCCACCCGTCTCCCTCCCCTCATACCCCCTCCCTCCACCCGTCTCCCTCCTCTCATACCCCCTCCCTCCACCCGTCTCCCTCCTCTCATACCCCCTCCCTCCACCCGTCTCCCTCCCCTCATACCCCCTCCCTCCACCCGTCTCCCTCCTCTCATACCCCCTCCCTCCACCCGTCTCCCTCCTCTCATACCCCCTCCCTCCACCCGTCTCCCTCCTCTCATACCCTCTCCCTCCACCCGTCTGCCCCCTCTCATACCCCCTCCCTCCACCCGTCTCCTTCCTCTCATACCCCCTCCCTCCACCCGTCTCCCTCCCCTCATACCCCCTCCCTCCACCCGTCTCCCTCCTCGCATACCCCCTCCCTCCACCCGTCTCCCTCCCCTCATACCCCCTCCCTCCACCCATCTCCCTCCTCTCATACCCCCTCCCTCCACCCGTCTCCCTCCCCTCATACCCCCTCCCTCCACCCGTCTCCCTCCTCTCATACCCCCTCCCTCCACCCGTCTCCCTCCCCTCATACCCCCTCCCTCCACCCGTCTCCCACCTCTCATAGCCCCTCCCTCCACCCGTCTCCCCCCTCTCATACCCCCTCCCTCCACCCGTCTCCCCCCTCTCATACCCCCTCCCTCCACCCGTCTCCCTCCTCTCATACCCCCTCCCTCCACCCGTCTCCCTCCTCTCATACCCCCTCCCTCCACCCGTCTCCCTCCTCTCATACCCCCTCCCTCCACCCGTCTCCCTCCCCTCATACCCCTCCCTCCACCCGTCTCCTTCCTCTCATACCCCCTCCCTCCACCCGTCTCCCTCCCCTCATACCCCCTCCCTCCACCCGTCTCCCTCCTCGCATACCCCCTCCCTCCACCCGTCTCCCTCCTCTCATACCCCCTCCCTCCACCCGTCTCCCTCCCCTCATACCCCCTCCCTCCACCCGTCTCCCTCCCCTCATACCCCCTCCCTCCACCCGTCTCCCTCCTCTCATACCCCCTCCCTCCACCCGTCTCCCTCCCCTCATACCCCCTCCCTCCACCCGTCTCCCTCCTCTCATACCCCCTCCCTCCACCCGTCTCCCTCCTCTCATACCCCCTCCCTCCACCCGTCTCCCTCCTCTCATACCCCCTCCCTCCACCCGTCTCCTCCCTCTCATACCCCCTTCCTCCACCCGTCTCCCTCCTCTCATACCCCCTCCCTCCACCCGTCTCCCTCCTCTCATACCCCCTCCCTCCACCCGTCTCCCTCCTCTCAAACCCCCTCCTTCCACCCGTCTGCCTCCTCTCATACCCCCTCCCTCCACCCGTCTCCCTCGTCTCATACCCCCTCCCTCCACCCGTCTCCCTCCTCTCATACCCCCTCCCTCCACCCGTCTCCCTCCCCTCATACCCCCTCCCTCCACCCGTCTCCCTCCTCTCATACCCTCTCCCTCCGCCCGTCTCCCTCCTCTCATACCCTCTCCCTCCACCCGTCTCCCTAATCTCATACCCCCTCCCTCCACCCGTCTGCCTCCTCTCATACCCCCTCCCTCCACCCGTCTCCCTCCTCTCATACCCCCTCCCTCCACCCGTCTGCCTCCTTTCATACCCCCTCCCTCCACCCGTCTCCCTCCCCTCATACCCCCTCCCTCCACCCGTCTCCCTCCTCTCATACCCCCTCCTTCCACCCGTCTCCCTCCTCTTATACCCCCTCCATCCACCCGTCTACCTCCTCTCATACCCCCTCCCTCCACCCGTCTCCCTCCCCTCATACCCCCTCCCTCCACCCGTCTCCCTCCTCTCATACCCCCTCCCTCCACTCGTCTCCCTCCTCTCATACCCCCTCCCTCCACCCGTCTCCCTCCTCTCATACCCCCTCCCTCCACCCGTCTCCCTCCTCTCATACCCCCTCCCTCCACCCGTCTCCCTCCTCTCATACCCCCTCCCTCCACCCGTCTCCCTCCTCTCAGACCCCCTCCCTCCACCCGTCTCCCTCCTCTCATACCCCCTCCCTCCACTCGTCTCCCTCCTCTCATACCCCCTCCCTCCACCCGTCTCCCCCCTCTCATACCCCCTCCCTCCACCCGTCTCCCTCCTCTCATACCCCCTCCCTCCACCCGTCTCCCTCCTCTCATACCCCCTCCCTCCACCCGTCTCCCTCCTCTCATACCCCCTCCCTACACCCGTCTCCCTCCTCTCATACCCCCTCCCTCCACCCGTCTCCCTCCTCTCATACCCCTTCCCTCCACCCGTCTACCTCCTCTCATACCCCCTCCATCCACCCGTCTCCCTCCTCTCATACCCCCTCCCTCCACCCGTCTCCCTCCCCTCATACCCCCTCCCTCCACCCGTCTCCCTCCTCTCATACCCCCTCCCTCCACCCGTCTCCTTCCTCTCATACCCCCTCCCTCCACCCGTCTCCCTCCCCTCATACCCCTCCCTCCATCCGTCTCCCTCCTCTCATACCCCCTCCTTCCACCCGTCTCCCTCCTCTCATACCCCCTCCTTCCACCAGTCTACCTCCTCTCATACCCCCTCCCTCCACCAGTCTCCCTCCTCTCATACCCCCTCCCTCCACCCGTCTCCCTCCTCTCATACCCCCTCCCTCCACCCGTCTCCCTCCTCTCATACCCCTTCCCTCCACCCGTCTACCTCCTCTCATACCCCCTCCATCCACCCGTCTCCCTCCTCTCATACCCCCTTCCCTCCACCCGTCTACCTCCTCTCATACCCCCTCCATCCACCCGTCTCCCTCCTCTCATACCCCCTCCCTCCACCCGTCTCCCTCCTCTCATACCCCCTCCCTCCACCCGTCTCCCTCCTCTCATACCCCCTCCCTCCACCCGTCTGCCTCCTCTCATACCCCCTCCCTCCACCCGTCTCCCTCCCTTCATACCCCCTCCTTCCACCCGTCTCCCTCCTCTCATACCCCCTCCCTCCACCCGTCTCCCTCCCCTCATACCCCCTCCTTCCACCCGTCTACCTCCTCTCATACCCCCTCCATCCACCCGTCTCCCTCCCCTCATACCCCTTCCCTCTACCCGTCTGCCTCCTCTCATACCCCCTCCCTCCACCTGTCTCCCTCCCCTCATACCCCTCCCTCCATCCGTCTCCCTCCTCTCATACCCCCTCCCTCCACCCGTCTGCCTCCCCTCATACCCTCTCCCTCCACCCGTCTCCCTCCCCTCATACCCCCTCCCTCCACCCGTCTGCCTCCTCTCATACCCCCTCCCTCCACCCGTCTCCCTCCTCTCATACCCCCTCCCTCCACCCGTCTGCCTCCTTTCATACCCCCTCCCTCCACCCGTCTCCCTCCCCTCATACCCCCTCCCTCCACCCGTCTCCCTCCTCTCATACCCCCTCCTTCCACCCGTCTCCCTCCTCTTATACCCCCTCCATCCACCCGTCTACCTCCTCTCATACCCCCTCCCTCCACCCGTCTCCCTCCCCTCATACCCCCTCCCTCCACCCGTCTCCCTCCTCTCATACCCCCTCCCTCCACTCGTCTCCCTCCTCTCATACCCCCTCCCTCCACCCGTCTCCCTCCTCTCATACCCCCTCCCTCCACCCGTCTCCCTCCTCTCATACCCCCTCCCTCCACCCGTCTCCCTCCTCTCATACCCCCTCCCTCCACCCGTCTCCCTCCTCTCAGACCCCCTCCCTCCACCCGTCTCCCTCCTCTCATACCCCCTCCCTCCACTCGTCTCCCTCCTCTCATACCCCCTCCCTCCACCCGTCTCCCTCCTCTCATACCCCCTCCCTCCACCCGTCTCCCTCCTCTCATACCCCCTCCCTCCACCCGTCTCCCTCCTCTCATACCCCCTCCCTCCACCCGTCTCCCTCCTCTCATGCCCCCTCCCTACACCCGTCTCCCTCCTCTCATACCCCCTCCCTCCACCCGTCTCCCTCCTCTCATACCCCTTCCCTCCACCCGTCTACCTCCTCTCATACCCCCTCCATCCACCCGTCTCCCTCCTCTCATACCCCCTCCCTCCACCCGTCTCCCTCCCCTCATACCCCCTCCCTCCACCCGTCTCCCTCCTCTCATACCCCCTCCCTCCACCCGTCTCCCTCCTCTCATACCCCCTCCCTCCACCCGTCTCCCTCCCCTCATACCCCTCCCTCCATCCGTCTCCCTCCTCTCATACCCCCTCCTTCCACCCGTCTCCCTCCTCTCATACCCCCTCCTTCCACCAGTCTACCTCCTCTCATACCCCCTCCCTCCACCAGTCTCCCTCCTCTCATACCCCCTCCCTCCACCCGTCTCCCTCCTCTCATACCCCCTCCCTCCACCCGTCTCCCTCCTCTCATACCCCTTCCCTCCACCCGTCTACCTCCTCTCATACCCCCTCCATCCACCCGTCTCCCTCCTCTCATACCCCCTTCCCTCCACCCGTCTACCTCCTCTCATACCCCCTCCATCCACCCGTCTCCCTCCTCTCATACCCCCTCCCTCCACCCGTCTCCCTCCTCTCATACCCCCTCCCTCCACCCGTCTCCCTCCCCTCATACCCCCTCCCTCCACCCGTCTGCCTCCTCTCATACCCCCTCCCTCCACCCGTCTCCCTCCCTTCATACCCCCTCCTTCCACCCGTCTCCCTCCTCTCATACCCCCTCCCTCCACCCGTCTCCCTCCCCTCATACCCCCTCCTTCCACCCGTCTACCTCCTCTCATACCCCCTCCATCCACCCGTCTCCCTCCCCTCATACCCCTTCCCTCTACCCGTCTGCCTCCTCTCATACCCCCTCCCTCCACCTGTCTCCCTCCCCTCATACCCCTCCCTCCATCCGTCTCCCTCCTCTCATACCCCCTCCCTCCACCCGTCTGCCTCCCCTCATACCCCCTCCATCCACCCGTCTCCCTCCCCTCATACCCCTTCCCTCTACCCGTCTCCCTCCTCTCATACCCCCTCCCTCCACCCGTCTCCCTCCCCTCATACCCCGTCCCTCCACCCGTCTCCCACCTCTCATAGCCCCTCCCTCCACCCGTCTCCCTCCTCTCATACCCCCTCCCTCCACCCGTCTGCCTCCTCTCATACCCCCTCCCTCCACCCGCCTGCCTCCCCTCATACCCCCTCCCTCCACCCGTCTCCCTCCCCTCATACCCCCTCCTCTCAATATTTCTCCCTCCCTTCATACCCCCTTCCTCCACCAGCCTGCCTCCCCTCATACCCCCTCCCGCCACCCGTCTCCCTCCTCTCATAGCCCCTCCCTCCACCCGTCTCCCTCCTCTCATACCCCCTCCCTCCACCCGTCTCCCTCCTGTCATACCCCCTCCCTCCACCCGTCTCCTTCCTCTCATACCCCCTCCCTCCACCCGTCTCCCTCCCCTCATACCCCCTCCCTCCACCCGCCTGCCTCCCCTCATACCCCCTCCCTCCACCCGTCTCCTTCCCCTCATACCCCCTCCTCTCAATATTTCTCCCTCCCTTCATACCCCCCCCCTTTCGCCTCCACCCCTCTTCCTCTTCGCAGAACCCCCACCCCCCTCATCTCCACCCGCCTTGCTCCTCATATACGCCCACTCCCCCGCCATCGCCTCTACCCGTCTTGACCAGCATGTAAAAGCCAGCTTCATATTTAATTTAACAAGTTACCCTTTGGGGAGCCCAGTACCCTGGCGGCATCGCCAGAACGAGGCCGCCGGATTAATGCGCCACCTATCAGCGAGAATGACTGTCTCAAGGGGTCGCTGCGAGGGAGAGTGGTTCCCAATATATTTATGACCATGGCTTGCCGACACATTTGCATCCTTCTTAATCAATCTGCTGTTTTGCCAGTCTGCAGTTTGGGCGAAGATGAAGCTAAGCTCCGCACTATGGAGGTCTTCCAGGGAATACCCGTTCGAATAATAATGCGTCTATTATCAGGAACCATTGTTTGTAACCACGGCGCAATATTCGTGATTCATACAATTATATCCTGGAATTGGAAACATGACCGATCTGAGTCAAACTGCGCCCTCTTCTTGGCGAGGTACTTGTACTGCGGTGCCAAGTTTCAGGCTACCATCAGACTGTCGTTACCACCATAGTTACCCCCATTATCGTCACCCTCGCCAGCCTAGCCTGGCACCGTTGCCATTGGGCACCACGTGTTTATCATGGTCGTCAAGGTTGTCTTGAAGGGCTGACAAGAATCTTGCCACTATTGTTACCCCGTTATAGCCGTGTCATGTGGCCATCGAGTAGGTAACTACCAGGCATAGGGCGCCGGGAAGATACGCCCCCCCTCCCCATTCTAGAGGGTAACTACCAGGCATGGGGCGCCGGAAAGATAACCACGCCCCTCCCCCCAGCCCCATTCTAGAGGGAAACTACCAGGTCTAGGGCGCAGGGAAGATACCCCCCCCCCCTCCCCATTCGAGTCGGTGACTACCAGGCATGGGGCGCCGGGAAGATACGCCCCCCCTCCCAATTCGAGAGGGTAACTACCAGGCATGAGGCGCGGGAAGATACGCCCCCCACCCCCTCCCTTCTCCCTCCCCATTCCAGAGGGTAACTACCAGGCATGGGTCGCCGGGAAGATACGCCCCTCCCTCCCCATTCGAGAGGGTAACTACCAGGCATGGGGCGCCGGGAAGATACGCCCCCCCCCTCCCCATTCTAGAGGGTAACTACCAGGCATGGGTCGCCGGGAAGATACCCCCCTCCCTCCCCATTCGAGAGGGTAACTACCAGGCATGGGGCGCCGGGAAGATACCCCCCTCCCCCCTCATTCGAGAGGGTAACTACCAGGCATGGGGCGCCGGGAAGATACCCCCTCTCCCTCCCCATTCGAGAGGGTAACTACTAGGCATAGGGCGCCGGGAAGATACCCCCCTCCCTCCCCATTCGAGAGGGTAACTACCAGGCATGGGGCGCCGGGAAGATACCCCCCTCCCTCCCCATTCGAGAGGGTAACTACCAGGCATAGGACGCCCGGAATATACGCCCCCCCCCCCTTCTCCCTCCCCATTCTAGAGGGTAACTACCAGGCATAGGGCGCCGGGAGGATACGCCCCTCCCTCCCCATTCGAGAGGGTAACTACCAGGCATGGGGCGCCGGGAAGGAACGCCCCCCCCCCCCTTCTCCCTCCCCATTCTAGATGGTAACTACCAGGCATGGGGCGCCGGGAAGATATCCCCCTCCCTCCCCATTCGAGAGGGTAACTACCAGGCAGGGGGCGCCGGGAAGATACGCCCCCCCCCACTTCTCCCTCCCCATTCTAGAGGGTAATTACCAGGCATAGGGCGCCGGGAAGATACCCCCTCCCTCCCCATTCGAGAGGGTAACTACCAGGCATGGGGCGCCGGGAAGATACCCCCCTCCCTCCCCATTCGAGAGGGTAACTACCAGGCATGGGGCGCCGGGAAGATACCCCCTCTCCCTCCCCATTCGAGAGGGTAACTACCAGGCATAGGGCGCCGGGAAGATACCCCCCCCCCATCTCCTTCCCCATTCTAGAGGGTTAGTACCAGGCATGGGGCGCCGGGAAGATACCCCCCTCCCTCCCCATTCGAGAGGGTAACTACCAGGCATGGGGCGCCGGGAAGATACCACCCCCCCTCCCCATTCGAGAGGGTAACTACCAGGCATGGGGCGCCGGGAAGATAACCCCCTCCCTACCCATTCGAGAGGGTAACTACCAGGCATGGGGCGCCGGGAAGATACCCCCCTCCCTCCCCATTCGAGAGGGTAACTACCAGGCATGGGGCGCCGGGAAGATACCCCCCTCCCTCCCCATTCTAGAGGGTGACTACCAGGCATAGGGCGCCGGGACGATACCACCCTCCCTCCCCATTCGAGAGGGTAACTACCAGGCATGGGGCGCCGGGAAGATACCCCCCTCCCTCCCCATTCGAGAGGGTAACTACTAGGCATAGGGCGCCGGGAAGATACCCCCCTCCCTCCCCATTCGAGAGGGTAACTACCAGGCATGGGGCGCCGGGAAGATACCCCCCTCCCTCCCCATTCTAGAGGGTAACTACCAGGCATAGGGCGCCCGGAATATACGCCCCCCCCACTCTTCTCCCTCCCCATTCTAGAGGGTAACTACCAGGCATAGGGCGCCGGGAAGATACCCCCCCCCCCCCTCCCCATTCGAGAGGGTAACTACCAGGCAGAGGGCGCCCGGAATATACGCCCCCCCCCCTCCTCTTCTCCCTCCCCATTCTAGAGGGTAACTACCAGGCATGGGGCGCCGGGAAGATACCTCCCCCCCCCTCCCCATTCGAGAAGGTAACTACCAGGCATAGGGCGCTGGGAAGATACCCCCCCCCCTCCCCATTCGAGAAGGTAATTATCAGGCATAGGGCGCCGGGAAGATACCCCCCCCCCTCCCCATTTGAGAGGGTAACTACTAGGCATAGGGCGCTGGGAAGATACCCCCCTCCCTCCCCATTCTCACTGAATGACTGTATATCAGGCAGCCATGCGGAGTGTAACAAGGAACAATATAGTACCTTACAGTCTCTGGTAAAAGCCGGTCTAACTTTTATCGGCTGTCCATGGCTCTCTATTATTCAGAGGCCTTCTTGCACTATTGTGACATATCCACCACTACGTCATGTGCCATTTAGTCGACTGCGTCATGTGCCATTTAATCGACTGCGTCATGTGCCATTCATTCGACTCTGCCATGTGCCATTAAGTCGACTGCGTCCTGTGCCATTTGGTCGTATGTGTCATGTGCCATTTGGTCGCATGCGTCATGTGCCATTTAATCGAATGCGTCATGTGCCATTTGGTCGACTGCGTCATGTACCATTTAGTCGAATGCGTCATTTGCCATTTAATCGACTGCGTCATGTGCCATATGGTCGCATGTGTCATGTGCCATTTAGTCGACTGCGTCATGTGCTATTTAATCGACTGCGTCATGTGCCATTCATTCGACTCTGCCATGTGCCATTAAGTCGACAGCGTCCTGTGCCATTTGGTCGCATGTGTCATGTGCCATTCAGTCGACTGCGTCATGTGCCATTTAGTTGCATGCGTCATTTTCCGCTTAGACGACTCTGCCATGTGCCATTTGGTCACATGCGTCATGTGCCATTTATTCGACTGCGTCATGTGCCATTTAGTGGCCTCTGCCAGGTGCACTTTGTTTTGCGTCATGTAAATATGCCATGTGACATGCTTGTGTCGACTGCTCGCCGACTTCCACTTAGTGACTGACGAGACTGTCGCGCCATTCCGTGACATGTGCTCCCTTGATTTGTCCTCATTCGATACAAGAGAGGAGACAAAGCGGGGATCCCCGCCCAGCTTCCCACATCACTCGATACACATACACGCCGCAGCAGACAAAAACCGATACAGGCTGTCATTGGGCGCATTTCTTTGGGCCATGTTCGGTATCCCGCCCGGGGACCCGCAACACGTGACAGGGAACTTCCGGGTGTGCCGATAGGGATATGCTTATTCCAATGAAATGTACTCACCGTTCACATCCGGTGCAAATAGGGACACTGGAACCAACCTACTACTCTCATCACCTTTCAATCAGCCGCCATCTTCTCCCGAATGTCTCGTGCTGTTTTGAACGGGGCACGTCGGCCTACCTACTGGATGCGCGCGCACCCATACCCGGGGTCATTGACTGCCGTCACTGTTACTTTTATCTAATCTTATGGTCTTCCACGTGGTCAGACAAACCGATAAACACTCCGATAAACAAAGCAGCGTGGCACTTTCTTGTCAGTTTCACAGATGAGTACTTCTCACTTGTACCTACCATCAGCTAAGATTGTCAATTTCCTACTCACGATTAACGAAAAAAGACTCAAGCGTGGGCGGGGTATAGTGTCGGAGTATGGATCGGTCTATTGACAGATTGCTACAGAAAAAAACCCTGATTAATGAGTTAATATTGGGCGACGTGTCCGCCCTGTCTCGGTTCGTTGACGCCTTCGCGCTCCTTGCCACGTTTTGCCGTGTGCTTATTATGTGTAACGTGAAGGACTGTTCCACTGTTATAGTTCTTTGACGTTACTGTTATGATTGTCTATGATCCGATGGCAAATACGGACCGTGGGAGCTAGAGAGGTTGGGGGAGAGGCACGGTGGTGGGGTGGGGGGAAGACAGGGTGGTGGGGTGTGGGAAAGACGGGAGTGTGGTGGGGAGAGATACCGGGTGGTGGGGTAGGGGAGCGACTGAGTAGTCGGGTGGAGGGGAGACAGGGTGGTGGGGTGGGGGAGCGACAGGGTAGTCGGGTGGGGGGGGGGACAGGGTGGTGGGGTGGGGGAGAGACAAGGTGGTGGGGTGGGGTGCAGGGTGGCCTAACCCCTCCTTATACAAGAATTGGTTTCATACACGAAGGTTGTGAGGTGTCACAAGAGGCCTGTTGAACACAGCTCGATAATATGTCAACACGATCGATTTGCTGCCTTCCGCACGTCAATGCGTGGACCGCGTTTTTATCAATTATTGCTGGGCTCCCCACCTCTGGGAGATGGTGGTCATGGACTGGTGGCAGTGGAAACATCGGCCAGAGTAGCCAAGCAAAAACCACAACCACCACCAGCAGCGTGAGATGACTAGGGGAATTCTGTGTGGGGAGTGGCATGCGATTTGTAACGTCAAGGGTAATGGTGATGGGTTTGAGTCTGGCAGGGGAGTTGGGAGGAGGGGGGGGGGGCTGCGTAAGCTGAGTGGACGTGAATATTATCAGACTTTAATATTGCGCCACTTACAAAGTGATTACTTGGTAGATCACAAGTGATGTGGGACGCCTTGACACCTATTAGAGAGAAAGAGAGAGAGAGAGAGAGAGAGAGAGAGAGAGGGGGAGAGAGAGGGAGAGAGAGAGAGAGAGAGAAAGAGAGAAAATACGGCGTGGAGTGTATCTTTATTGTTAGTTCTCTTTGCTGTTGTCTCTGCTAAGTGTTTGCATTGCGTGCCGCCCGCTACGTGGCGCTCGTGTTTGTTGCATTCCCAGAATGTCCTTAAAACACATGTTCCCTTCTCCTCTAATTAAATACCAATCGCCATATTTGCCGATCTCTTAAGTGCTGCGCGGGACGTGCTGTTTTTCTGGAGTGATGAAAATACAAAGTCGGTAAGCGTTTTTGTGCGGCATTCAGCAATGAACCACTAGTACCACGTGATGACGTCATTGGTCACGTGTGGTCCTGACTGCGGGGAGAATGTGGCATGTCTTCTTGTTTTCCATTCTGTATTTAGTTACCGTGTAAGCTTCATCATGTCTCGAATGGCGTCGCAAGCACACACTAACATCCAGTCTCAGTTTGGCGGCTGCGCCGGGAGGCTTGCCGCTATTTGTGGCACGTCTGCAGGCTCTGGGGGGGGCGGGGGGGTCCAGGCAAAACTGGGCTCTTGTCTGGCCCACCCTCACGGCACCCCATCTGCATTGTGAAACTAATGAGTGTCCGAAGGAGGATCAGGTGACACTGCCTGCCTGCCAAAGACTTCCTAGTACCCCTGGTAACATCCTACACCCCCCCCCCCCAACACACACACCCTCATTTCTCCTCCAGTAGCTTGCACCAACATGTTACCCCCCTCCTCCTCTTCTAGCAGCTGGCACCAGCATGTTGCCCGCCCCATGCCCCCAAACCGCAATTACCAAGAGGCTCAGCCAGGATTTGGATGGATGGCCTTGAACGGACCCCCCGCGGCCTCATACAACTCCCACAGTTAATATAAAAATAAATCCCATTTCATCGCCCAGGTCCCTCGCCTCCAGACCTCTCGTAATGCAGTTTTCATCCACCCGGATTTCTGGCCATTGTGGAAAAAGGCTCAGTTCAAGGTCACGGTCAATATTATTGTTATTGTCACTCATACGAAAATAATCCTTTAATTGTACTACCAGCTTACTTGCTTGTCACATGTGTGTCATTTTCCGATTAGTGGGCACCTATCACCTGAGATTGGGTTGCGTTAACCGAAATTTTGTGTAAACAAAAATGCTATTGTGTAATTGGCGAACCGTACATAATATTATGTTAATGCCTAGTTAGCTGAGATGACTTCATCGTTAGCACTACCAAGGCACAATCGACCACATCACATATATATGTTTTTTCTCCGTGATGACGGGATAACCATACGTATATTTCCGCCAGCCGCAGTCCTGCCACCCGACAGATTATGTGGAACGTAAGCGTCCACATGGTATCAACCAATGACGTATCACTGTCGTGGTAATTTGTTGATCTGTTGAAACCTACTGCAGCGGATGAATTTATTCAGTGCCATGCGTTGAAACCTCTTAGCACGAATTAACTTGTTCAGCGATGTTTGAGGATCTTTTTAAAAGCCACCCCAGCGAGTAAACTTATGCAATACCCTTTGGTGACTTGTCAAAACATACTACATCATATTAGCTAATTCAGCACTGTTTGTTGATCTGTTGAAACCTGCTACAGCGGGTGGACCTATGCAGCGCTCTGTGTTGAGTTGTTGAAACCTACTGTAGTGCAATAACTTATTGAACGTTGTTTGTTGGTCTTTTGAAACGTACTAAAGCGGGTAAAGGTATTCAGAGCTCTTTGTTGTCTTATTTAAACATAATACAACGGATGAGTTGTTTAGCATTGTGTGTTGATCCGTTGAAACCTACTACCGCGGATGAACGTATTCAGTGATGTGTATTTATCTGCTGAAACCTGCCAAAACGGAAAACCTATTCTGTGCTCTTTGGTGATCTGTTGAAACCTACTGCAGTGGATGAACTTATTCAGCGCTCTTTGATCTGTTGAAACCTACTACAGTGGATGAACTTATTCAGCGCTCTTTGATCTGTTGAAACCTACTACAGTGGATGAACTTATTCAGCGCTCTTTGATCTGTTGAAACCTACTACAGTGGATGAACTTATTCAGCGCTCTTTGATCTGTTGAAACCTACTGCAGTGGATGAACTTATTCAGCGCTCTTTGATCTGTTGAAACCTACTACAGTGGATGAACTTATTCAGCGCTCTTTGATGATCTGTTGAAAACCTACTACAGCAGATGAATTTATTCCGATCCGGTTATATAACTGTTGAAACCTACTGCAGTGGATGAACTTATTCAGCGCTCTTTGATCTGTTGAAACCTACTGCAGTGCATGAACTTATTCAGCGCTCTTTGATCTGTTGAAACCTACTACAGTGGATGAACTTATTCCGCGCTCTTTGATCTCTTGAAACCTACTGCAGTGGATGAACTTATTCAGCGCTCTTTGATCTATTGAAACCTACTACAGTGGATGAACTTATTCAGCGCTCTTTGATCCGTTGAAACCTACTACAGCGGATGAACTTATTCAGCGCTCATTGATCTGTTGAAACCTACTACAGTGGATGAACTTATTCAGCGCTCTTTGATCTATTGAAACCTACTGCAGTGGGTGAACTTATTCAGCGCTCTTTGATCTGTTGAAACCTACTGCAGTGGATGAACTTATTCAGCGCTCTTTGATCTGTTGAAACCTACTACAGTGGATGAACTTATTCAGCGCTCTTTGATCTGTTGAAACCTACTACAGTGGATGAACTTATTCAGCGCTCTTTGATCTGTTGAAACCTACTACAGTGGATGAACTTATTCAGCGCTCTTTGATCTGTTGAAACCTACTACAGTGGATGAACTTATTCAGCGCTCTTTGATCTGTTGAAACCTACTACAGTGGATGAACTTATTCAGCGCTCTTTGATGATCTGTTGAAACCTACTACAGTGGATGAACTTATTCAGCGCTCTTTGATCTGTTGAAAGCTACTACAGTGGATGAACTTATTCAGCGCTCTTTGATCTGTTGAAACCTACTGCAGTGGATGAACTTATTCAGCGCTCTTTGATCTGTTGAAAGCCACTACAGTGGATGAACTTATTCAGCGCTCTTTGATCTGTTGAAACCTACTACAGTGGATGAACTTATTCAGCGCTCTTTGATCTGTTGAAACCTACTGCAGTGGATGAACTTATTCAGCGCTCTTTGATGATCTGTTGAAACCTACTACAGTGGATGAACTTATTCAGCGCTCTTTGATCTGTTGAAACCTACTGCAGTGGATGAACTTATTCAGCGCTCTTTGATGATCTGTTGAAACCTACTACAGTGGATGAACTTATTCAGCGCTCTTTGATCTGTTGAAACCTACTACAGTGGATGAACTTATTCAGCGCTCTTTGATCTATTGAAACCTACTACAGTGGATGAACTTATTCAGCGCTCTTTGATCTGTTGAAACCTACTACAGTGGATGAACTTATTCAGCGCTTTTTGATATGTTGAAACCTACTGCAGTGGATGAACTTATTCAGCGCTCTTTGATGATCTGTTGAAACCTACTACAGTGGATGATCTTATTCAGCGCTCTTTGGTGATCTATTGAAACCTACTACAGTGGATGAACTTATTCAGCGCTCTTTGATCTGTTGAAACTACTACAGTGGATGATCTTATTCAGCGCTCTTTGGTGATCTGTTGAAACCTGCTACAGTGGATGAACTTATTCGGCGCTCTTTGATCTGTTGAAAGCTACTACAGTGGATGAACTTATTCAGCGCTCTTTGATGATCTATTGAAACCTACTACAGTGGATGAACTTATTCAGCGCTCTTTGATCTGTTGAAACCTACTGCAGTGGATGAACTTATTCAGCGCTCTGTGATCTGTTGAAAGCTACTACAGTGGATGAACTTATTCAGCGCTCTTTGGTGATCTGTTGAAACCTACTACAGTGGATGAACTTATTCAGCGCTCTTTGATCTGTTGAAACCTACTGCAGTGGATGAACTTATTCA
The DNA here is from genome assembly GCA_964019135.1 of Arenicola marina. NCBI lineage: Eukaryota > Metazoa > Annelida > Polychaeta > Arenicolidae > Arenicola > Arenicola marina. The sequence continues at coordinate 3,208,509 of OZ025264.1, read as the reverse complement.
GCGCTCTTTGATATGTTGAAACCTACTGCAGTGGATGAACTTATTCAGCGCTCTTTGATGATCTGTTGAAACCTACTACAGTGGATGATCTTATTCAGCGCTCTTTGGTGATCTATTGAAACCTACTACAGTGGATGAACTTATTCAGCGCTCTTTGATCTGTTGAAACCTACTACAGTGGATGAACTTATTCAGCGCTCTTTGATCTGTTGAAACCTACTACAGTGGATGAACTTATTCAGCGCTCTTTGATCTGTTGAAAGCTACTACAGTGGATGAACTTATTCAGCGCTCTTTGGTGATCTGTTGAAACCTACTACAGTGGATGAACTTATTCAGCGCTCTTTGATCTGTTGAAACCTACTGCAGTGGATGAACTTATTCAGCGCTCTTTGATATGTTGAAACCTACTGCAGTGGATGAACTTATTCAGCGCTCTTTGATGATCTGTTGAAACCTACTACAGTGGATGATCTTATTCAGCGCTCTTTGGTGATCTATTGAAACCTACTACAGTGGATGAACTTATTCAGCGCTCTTTGATCTGTTGAAAGCTACTACAGTGGATGATCTTATTCAGCGCTCTTTGGTGATCTGTTGAAACCTACTACAGTGGATGAACTTATTCAGCGCTCTTTGATCTGTTGAAACCTACTACAGTGGATGATCTTATTCAGCGCTCTTTGGTGATCTGTTGAAACCTAATACAGTGGATGAACTTATTCAGCGCTCTTTGATCTGTTGAAACCTACTACAGTGGATGATCTTATTCAGCGCTCTTTGGTGATCTGTTGAAACCTACTACAGTGGATGAACTTATTCAGCGCTCTTTGATCTATTGAAACCTACTACAGTGGATGAACTTATTCAGCGCTCTTTGATCTGTTGAAACCTACTACAGTGGATGAACTTATTCAGCGCTCTTTGGTGATCTGTTGAAACCTACTGCAGTGGATGAACTTATTCAGCGCTCTTTGATATGTTGAAACCTACTGCAGTGGATGAACTTATTCAGCGCTCTTTGATGATCTGTTGAAACCTACTACAGTGGATGATCTTATTCAGCGCTCTTTGGTGATCTGTTGAAACCTACTACAGTGGATGAACTTATTCAGCGCTCTTTGATCTATTGAAACCTACTACAGTGGATGAACTTATTCAGCGCTCTTTGATCTGTTGAAACCTACTACAGTGGATGATCTTATTCAGCGCTCTTTGGTGATCTGTTGAAACCTACTACAGTGGATGAACTTATTCAGCGCTCTTTGATCTGTTGAAACCTACTACAGTGGATGAACTTATTCAGCGCTCTTTGATCTGTTGAAACCTACTACAGTGGATGAACTTATTCAGCGCTCTTTGATCTATTGAAACCTACTACAGTGGATGAACTTATTCAGCGCTCTTTGATCTGTTGAAACCTACTACAGTGGATGAACTTATTCAGCGCTCTTTGATCTGTTGAAACCTACTACAGTGGATGAACTTATTCAGCGCTCTTTGATCTATTGAAACCTACTACAGTGGATGAACTTATTCAGCGCTCTTTGATCTGTTGAAACCTACTACAGTGGATGAACTTATTCAGCGCTCTTTGATCTATTGAAACCTACTACAGTGGATGAACTTATTCAGCGCTCTTTGATCTATTGAAACCTACTACAGTGGATGAACTTATTCAGCGCTCTTTGATCTATTGAAACCTACTACAGTGGATGAACTTATTCAGCGCTCTTTGATCTGTTGAAACCTACTACAGTGGATGAACTTATTCAGCGCTCTTTGATCTGTTGAAACCTACTACAGTGGATGAACTTATTCAGCGCTCTTTGATCTATTGAAACCTACTACAGTGGATGAACTTATTCAGCGCTCTTTGATCTGTTGAAACCTACTACAGTGGATGAACTTATTCAGCGCTCTTTGATCTATTGAAACCTACTACAGTGGATGAACTTATTAAGCGCTCTTTGATCTGTTGAAACCTACTACAGTGGATGAACTTATTCAGCGCTCTTTGATCTATTGAAACCTACTACAGTGGATGAACTTATTCAGCGCTCTTTGATGATCTGTTGAAACCTACTGCAGTGGATGAACTTATTCAGCGCTCTTTGATGATCTGTTGAAACTTACTACAGTGGATGAACTTATTCAGCGCTCTTTGATGATCTGTTGAAACCTACTACAGTGGATGAACTTATTCAGCGCTCTTTGATCTATTGAAACTTACTACAGTGGATGAACTTATTCAGCGCTCTTTGATCTGTTGAAACTTACTACAGTGGATGAACTTATTCAGCGCTCTTTGATCTGTTGAAACCTACTACAGTGGATGAACTTATTCAGCGCTCTTTGGTGATCTGTTGAAACCTACTACAGTGGATGAACTTATTCAGCGCTCTTTGATCTGTTGAAACCTACTACAGTGGATGATCTTATTCAGCGCTCTTTGGTGATCTGTTGAAACCTACTACAGTGGATGAACTTATTCAGCGCTCTTTGATCTATTGAAACCTACTACAGTGGATGAACTTATTCAGCGCTCTTTGATCTGTTGAAACCTACTACAGTGGATGAACTTATTCAGCGCTCTTTGGTGATCTGTTGAAACCTACTACAGTGGATGATCTTATTCAGCGCTCTTTGGTGATCTGTTGAAACCTACTACAGTGGATGAACTTATTCAGCGCTCTTTGATCTATTGAAACCTACTACAGTGGATGAACTTATTCAGCGCTCTTTGATCTGTTGAAACCTACTACAGTGGATGATCTTATTCAGCGCTCTTTGGTGATCTGTTGAAACCTACTACAGTGGATGAACTTATTCAGCGCTCTTTGATCTGTTGAAACCTACTACAGTGGATGAACTTATTCAGCGCTCTTTGATCTGTTGAAACCTACTACAGTGGATGAACTTATTCAGCGCTCTTTGATCTATTGAAACCTACTACAGTGGATGAACTTATTCAGCGCTCTTTGATCTGTTGAAACCTACTACAGTGGATGAACTTATTCAGCGCTCTTTGATCTGTTGAAACCTACTACAGTGGATGAACTTATTCAGCGCTCTTTGATCTATTGAAACCTACTACAGTGGATGAACTTATTCAGCGCTCTTTGATCTGTTGAAACCTACTACAGTGGATGAACTTATTCAGCGCTCTTTGATCTATTGAAACCTACTACAGTGGATGAACTTATTCAGCGCTCTTTGATCTATTGAAACCTACTACAGTGGATGAACTTATTCAGCGCTCTTTGATCTATTGAAACCTACTACAGTGGATGAACTTATTCAGCGCTCTTTGATCTGTTGAAACCTACTACAGTGGATGAACTTATTCAGCGCTCTTTGATCTATTGAAACCTACTACAGTGGATGAACTTATTCAGCGCTCTTTGATCTATTGAAACCTACTACAGTGGATGAACTTATTCAGCGCTCTTTGATCTGTTGAAACCTACTACAGTGGATGAACTTATTCAGCGCTCTTTGATCTGTTGAAACCTACTACAGTGGATGAACTTATTCAGCGCTCTTTGATCTGTTGAAACCTACTACAGTGGATGAACTTATTCAGCGCTCTTTGATCTGTTGAAACCTACCACAGTGGATGAACTTATTCAGCGCTCTTTGATCTATTGAAACCTACTACAGTGGATGAACTTATTCAGCGCTCTTTGATCTGTTGAAACCTACTACAGTGGATGAACTTATTCAGCGCTCTTTGATCTGTTGAAACCTACTACAGTGGATGAACTTATTCAGCGCTCTTTGATCTATTGAAACCTACTACAGTGGATGAACTTATTCAGCGCTCTTTGATCTATTGAAACCTACTACAGTGGATGAACTTATTCAGCGCTCTTTGATCTGTTGAAACCTACTACAGTGGATGAACTTATTCAGCGCTCTTTGATCTGTTGAAACCTACTACAGTGGATGAACTTATTCAGCGCTCTTTGATCTATTGAAACCTACTACAGTGGATGAACTTATTCAGCGCTCTTTGATCTGTTGAAACCTACTACAGTGGATGAACTTATTCAGCGCTCTTTGATCTATTGAAACCTACTACAGTGGATGAACTTATTCAGCGCTCTTTGATCTGTTGAAACCTACTACAGTGGATGAACTTATTCAGCGCTCTTTGATCTATTGAAACCTACTACAGTGGATGAACTTATTCAGCGCTCTTTGATGATCTGTTGAAACCTAGTGCAGTGGATGAACTTATTCAGCGCTCTTTGATGATCTGTTGAAACTTACTACAGTGGATGAACTTATTCAGCGCTCTTTGATGATCTGTTGAAACCTACTACAGTGGATGAACTTATTCAGCGCTCTTTGATCTATTGAAACTTACTACAGTGGATGAACTTATTCAGCGCTCTTTGATCTGTTGAAACTTACTACAGTGGATGAACTTATTCAGCGCTCTTTGATCTGTTGAAACCTACTACAGTGGATGAACTTATTCAGCGCTCTTTGGTGATCTGTTGAAACCTACTACAGTGGATGAACTTATTCAGCGCTCTTTGATCTGTTGAAACCTACTACAGTGGATGAACTTATTCAGCGCTCTTTGGTGATCTGTTGAAACCTACTACAGTGGATGAACTTATTCAGCGCTCTTTGATCTGTTGAAACCTACTACAGTGGTTGAACTTATTCAGCGCTCTTTGATCTGTTGAAACCTACTACAGTGGATGAACTTATTCAGCGCTCTTTGATCTATTGAAACCTACTACAGTGGATGAACTTATTCAGCGCTCTTTGATCTGTTGAAACCTACTACAGTGGATGAACTTATTCAGCGCTCTTTGATGATCTGTTGAAACCTACTACAGTGGATGAACTTATCCAGCGCTCTTTGATCTGTTGAAACCTACTACAGTGGATGAACTTATTCAGCGCTCTTTGATCTGTTGAAACCTACTGCAGTGGATGAACTTATTCAGCGCTCTTTGATGATCTGTTGAAACCTACTGCAGTGGATGAACTTATTCAGCGCTCTTTGATCTGTTGAAACCTACTACAGTGGATGAACTTATTCAGCGCTCTTTGATCTGTTGAAACCTACTACAGTGGATGAACTTATTCAGCGCTCTTTGATCTGTTGAAACCTACTACAGTGGTTGAACTTATTCAGCGCTCTTTGATGATCTGTTGAAACCTACTACAGTGGATGAACTTATTCAGCCCCCTTTGATCTGTTGAAACCTACTACAGTGGATGAACTTATTCAGCGCTCTTTGGTGATCTGTTGAAACCTACTGCAGTGGATGAACTTATTCAGCGCTCTTTGATGTGTTGAAACCTACTACAGTGGATGAACTTATTCAGCGCTCTTTGATCTGTTGAAACCTACTACAGTGGATGAACTTATTCAGCGCTCTTTGATCTGTTGAAACCTACTACAGTGGATGAACTTATTCAGCGCTCTTTGATCTGTTGAAACCTACTACAGTGGATGAACTTATTCAGCGCTCTTTGATCTGTTGAAACCTACTACAGTGGATGAACTTATTCAGCGCTCTTTGATGATCTGTTGAAACCTACTGCAGTGGATGAACTTATTCAGCGCTCTTTGATGATCTGTTGAAACCTACTACAGTGGATGAACTTATTCAGCGCTCTTTGATCTGTTGAAACCTACTGCAGTGGATGAACTTATTCGGCGCTCTTTGATCTGTTGAAACCTACTACAGTGGATGAACTTATTCAGCGCTCTTTGATGATCTGTTGAAACCTACTACAGTGGATGAACTTATTCAGCGCTCTTTGATCTGTTGATACCTACTACAGTGGATGAACTTATTCAGCGCTCTTTGATGATCTGTTGAAACCTACTACAGTGGATGAACTTATTCAGCGCTCTTTGATCTGTTGAAATCTACTACAGTGGATGAACTTATTCAGCGCTCTTTGGTGATCTGTTGAAACCTACTACAGTGGATGAACTTATTCAGCGCTCTTTGATCTGTTGAAACCTACTGCAGTGGATGAACTTATTCAACGCTCTTTGGTGATCTGTTTAAACCTACTACAGTGGATCAACTTATTCAGCGCTCTTTGATCTGTTGAAACCTACTACAGTGGATGAACTTATTCAGCGCTCTTTGATCTGTTGAAACCTACTACAGTGGATGAACTTATTCAGCGCTCTTTGGTGATCTGTTGAAACCTACTACAGTGGATGAACTTATTCAGCGCTCTTTGATCTGTTGAAACCTACTGCAGTGGATGAACTTATTCAGCGCTCTTTGATCTGTTGAAACTTACTACAGTGGATGAACTTATTCAACGCTCTTTGATCTGTTGAAACTTACTACAGTGGATGAACTTATTCAGCGCTCTTTGATCTGTTGAAAACTACTGCAGTGGATGATCTTATTCAGCGCTCTTTGATCTGTTGAAACCTACTACAGTGGATGAACTTATTCAGCGCTCTTTGATCTGTTGAAACCTACTACAGTGGATGAACTTATTCAGCGCTCTTTGATCTGTTGAAACCTACTACAGTGGATGAACTTATTCAGCGCTCTTTGGTGATCTGTTGAAACCTACTTCAGCAGATGAATTTATTCCGATCCGTTTATATAACTGTTGAAACCTACTGCATCGTATGAACTTTTTCAGCGCTCTTTAATGATCTGTTGAAATCTACTACAGCAGATGAATTTATTCCGATCCGTTTATATAACTGTTGAAACCTACTGCATCGTATGAACTTATTCAGGGCTCTTTGGTTTGGAACTGATTTCCCGTCGCCTCTCGCGAGATTTCCTCCTTTGTATCATTCGTGTAGTGTGCTATTGATCCGGCTTCTCCGATGGCCAACTCGTATTGTCGTGTGATGCTGCCAGGGTGATCCATTCCCATTGTGTTATACAGATATTGCATCACCTATTGGCCCCATACGTCACACCAGCAATTCACGTGTCACTTTTTTGACCTTCGGCCCCGTATCACAAAAGGACAACCGACCCGTGATAGGCCTTGATCTTTCGCGATTGCTTTCGTTGTTGTAAGGCATTGAACACGTGATGGTTGTGCAATTCACAATCAATCGCTTGGTTCCTTAAAGAGAAATCTGCTCGCGAAGAGCTGATCATATTTCATTGTGGTTAATCATCCAATTGTGACATGAAAAGAGCTTAGCATATATGTCGAATAATGTCTCTACATTAGAGATATATGGCGTCAGACATGTATTTGGATGCTTGGATTTCTTGAACAGAAAAGCGCCGTGTCGAAATACCAGTTTGGACATGAAACGTGACCGACACGGCTAAACACCGATTTACTTGTATATTTTCTACGTTACACATATGCAAGTGGCGCTTGGTGTTATGACTGATTATTGGATACAGTGAATGCAAAGTGTCATATTTTGGTACTTTCCCTTGTTTACATGTAGGTGTCCAGAATAACATAATATCTACTGTCGATGCCACGAAGATGATGACATCCAAAACGAGCTTGCAGCAGTAATTATTCACTAGGTTGTCTGACAATCACTTTGTTCTGATAAAGCCCGATCCTCTGACGTGAAGTGAATGTGCTATGTGCTATGTACTGCACGGTGTCCATTGAGGTTCTAATCTTAAAATTACCACGGGATCGAGATTCCAATCTACGACAAAGAGTAACGAATACCTGAACAAACCAAGTCTTTACTCTTTCAGGTATGATACCAACAGAATATTGAAGTCAATTAGATGTTGCCTCTCCCCCCGACCCATACGTCTACCTTCCCATCTGTCATATAATATGTGATAGTGGTAGTGATTATGGTATCTGTTGTATAATAATATGAAATAAGTTATTGTTGTATCAGATCTTACTCGTCACACAGATGTATTGTGTCATAACGTGTCCTGTCATCATCCATGACTATGGATCCAAAGAACTATCGGAGTGTGTACAGGGCACTGTCATAACGTCACGCATCACAATTGGTTAGTTTTATATTGAGGTAGCTTTAACCACTTTGAGTCATATCGCGTCTTGAAAAGGGAGGACGCGAGAGTGGAGCCATGTCCACCGGGGATAACCCCTACTCGTTGCGAAGAAGGACGGACATGGCCACAGGAGGGCTCGAACCATCGATCCACGTGCCGTTAGGCTCTCGGGTGGCCAGAGCACTCTAGGCGATCACTCTAACCCACTGAGCTATCGGACTGGCCCTGCACCACAATGGACTAACCTGCTTGTCTTCATATGTTACCTGCATCGTCGGAAGCTCCGCTGTCTTAAAATGGAAGTGCCTATTTTTTTGGTTGAATCTTTGATTTTAAGTACAAATGCTTCTATTGTTTGTTATAACTACAGTCTGAGGTAGTTATTAAGGCGTTATTAAAATGTTGTCGCCTTCCGATCTGCAGGTTGATTGACCTTATGCATGTCACGACTAGCAAGTCTATAGCAATTGCGTATCTGAGCCGGCGAAGCTGGTTGGGGTTTAGAGGGGAGGAGGGAGGGGCATTCATTGTAGATATGTTCCGTCCAGTGGCGCCACGTGTCCAACAGACCTCTGTCGTCGGCCTGTCCGTTGTGTGCCTGACATCTGGCGCATGCAAACCATTGTGAGAGAGGGGAAGCTTTGCAGAGAAACCAGAAAGCTTTGCAGAAAAAGACGCTTATTGTCTGGCGGATCGAGTGGCTGACGATCAATGACATAGGGGGGGGGGTGATTCTTGGATGACGTGGGGGCATCAGTTCAGACACGCGAACTCTTAAATGTGGGCGTTTGTTGCAAATTGACCTTTAGCATTGTCAACCGTAAAACCCTCCCCTATCCATAGAATATTAGGCGGGAATAATAACAGAGGGCCTATCCACAACGAAGCCAAGCTCCTTAACAATGGATCGCATGTTCACGTGGATCACGTCGAATGGAAGGAGCCGGTGCGGCAGCATCTGCACCGGACGCATCTTAGTGATCTTGACACTTTTTACTCTTCCGGTGGGTCGGAGTATGGAGGAGTCATGGTTGCTGGGGTGGTGAAGGGTGACGGTTTCTGGGGTGGGGAGGGGTCAACGGCTGCTGGCGTGGGCAGGGGTCACGGTTGCTGGGGTGGGGATAGGTCACGGTTGCTGGGGTGGGGAGGGGTCACGGTCGTTAGGGTGGGGAGGGGTCACGGTTGATAGGGTGGGGATTGGCCACGGTTGATGGGGTAGGGAGGGCTCAAGGTTGATGGGGTGGGGAGGGGTCACAGTTGATGGAGTGGGGAGGGGTCATGGTTGCTGGGGTGGGGATAGGTCACGGTTGCTGGGGTGGGGAGGGGTCACGGTTACTGGGGTGGGGAGGGGTCACAGTTGCTGGGGTGGGGAGGGGTCACGGTTGATAGGGTGGGGATGGGCCACGGTTTATGGGATAGGGAGGGCTCAAGGTTGCTGGGGTGGGGAGGGGTCACAGTTGATGGAGTGGGGAGGGGTCACGGTTACTGGGGTGGGGAGGGGTCACAGTTGCTGGGGTGGGGAGGGGTCACGGTTGATAGGGTGGGGATGGGCCACGGTTGATGGGGTAGGGAGGGCTCAAGGTTGCTGGGGTGGGGAGGGGTCACAGTTGATGGAGTGGGGAGCGGTCACGGTTACTGGGGTGGGGAGGGGTCACAGTTGCTGGGGTGGAGAGGGGTCACGGTTGATAGGGTGGGGATGGGCCACGGTTGATGGGGTAGGGAGGGCTCAAGGTTGCTGGGGTGGGGAGGGGTCACGGTTGATGGAGTGGGGCGGGGTCACGGTTACTGGGGTGGGGAGGGGTCACGGTTACTGGGGTGGGGAGGGGTCACGGTTGATAGGGTGGGGATGGGCCACGGTTGATGGGGTAGGGAGGGCTCATGGTTGATGGAGTGGGGAGGGGTCACGGTTACTGGGGTGGGGAGGGGCCATGGTTACTGGGGTGGGGAGGGGTCATGGTTGATGGAGTGGGGAGGGGTCACGGTTACTAGGGTGGGGAAGGGCCATGGTTACTGGGGTGGGGAGGGGTCACGGTTGCTGCAGTGGCCCGGTCGACGGTCGATGTGGCGGTTGTGGAATAATTACTTTTCAGGAAACTATGAGGGGAGCGCCCGATTAGGTTTTCGCGCTCTTGTCGGGACCTGTGGGTACACCTTCCGGAACATGGAGCCTGCGACGCATTCCTATGGCGAGGTGGCTTTAGTCAGCCAAACGTCTTTCATGTAATGTCCAAGGCAAGGGCGGCAGCGGAGACCTGGACCGAGATCAAGCCAGCTGGCACGAAGCCTAATGCTATATGCTGTTGAATGTCCTACGCTGACGGTGAAGTCTGGAAGAAATTAATGATCAGTCGCTGCCTGTCGTTCTAACCATCACAGCTGAGAACATCGATATATAAGTTCCTCATTAAAAGTCGTTGTCATATATTTCTTGTCATTTATTTAACCAAACAAATAAATATGCCGTCATATAAATACAGACGCATTACAGAGGTATTGCAGGGTAGGCGACACAGGCTAAGATTAATTAATTGCTGACGCCTGGCCACGTTTTACATCTGTACGCACAAAATGCTTGGATGACGGATCACATAGAACATAAAACAAGCAAAGCGTATCATACACAGGGTAAACGTTTGGAATTTTAATGAAACTAACCCCACATCCTCGGCCTCCTCAAAAAATAGCAAATACATACCCCTCCATAAATGTTAATATTGGCATACGTAGCAGTTATGAATGGTACATTTGCAGAAGTAATTGTCTAGAATATTGATTTTGTTGTAGTTTGCAAATCCGTGTGTGCTGTGTGTGTCTATTTTAGAGGGAACACTGGTCGGCTCATTATTAATTAGATCAACAAGACTATGTCTGATACACATAGGGGCAAAGGAATGTCTGGCTCTACTGGTAAAAACATACGATTTACACCTGGTATTATGATGGTGTATGTAAAGCGAAAGAAGCGACAGATTCAAAAAGTATTTTATAAGAATTCCATTCTTTAGTTTGTAATAACATTGTAGCAACTGTACTTTATGTATATCTGTTATCTTGGGGCATCGCAGTTGTTTAAACAGAGGTGATGGCATGTTCTGTCTATAACTTTGGCTCAGGTTATCGCTATTATCAGTCGCAGTGGCTTCGAGAGCGAACCTGTCATGGGCCTCTTATAACGTATAACGCTCTTTAACCCTCAACTTAACAAGATGGTTAGTCACCGTATTAGTCGCAGTGGCTTCGAGAGCGAACCTGTCATGGGCCCCTTATGACGTATAACGCTCTTCACCCTCGAGAGAACATAACACATGGATGGCTGCGAGATAACGAGTTAGACTTTAAAATGTTCAGGTGTTCTGTGAACCTTTTTATGGCTACAGCAATACCAGTGTGTTTCTGATGCTGGCAATAGACCGATCAATGGCTGTCAATCATCCACTGACGTCACGTGTGCTTTTATCCAATCATGTGGTAAAAGCAGATCTTCTACGCGACTGCGTGGACAAACAAGTCGCAGGACACTTTCTTGTCAGTTTCAGAGATGAGCACTTCTCACATGTACCTACCATCAGCTATGATTGTCAATTTCATGCTCACGATTTAACGAAAAAGGACTCAGTCGTGGGCGGGGCTTAGTGTCGGAGTGTTGATCGGTCTATCAACGTGCCGTGGCAAAGCCGACTCCGTGAAAGCTCAGCCATGGCTTCCCGACCTTGACATTGAGATACTGAGAATACTCATCCCGCCGACGGCAGATTGTCTGCGATCTCAAGGTCAAGGTCGTGGTCGGCGAACCCGTGGATACGTTGAGCCCTAAATGGAATGAGAGGGCGAGGAAAGGGGGTAACGTCGCCCAGCCAGTAATTACTACCTCCCCTTCACAAAGCACCCCTTTACCCAGGGTGTCTCATTACCTCCGTGGGGGTGAATTGGCAGCCCGGTCCATCACAGCCTGACCAGGGCGTTAATCATTGTGTGTGTGGTTGGGGTGGGGAAAGGGGCACTTACACTGACTGCGCCTCACCCCCCTCACCCCCCCCCCCCCCTCCTTGGCGAGTCGTCAGCGTTCGTCTTTTATTGAGTTTTCCGAGTCCCTGCCGCGAAAGTTCGTTTTCCAATAAACAGCCGTCAGAGGCGGCTGAAGTCAAGGTCATTTTGCTTTGACGGTAGGTTCTAAATTTCTCCCGTGGGATATCTATGAGGATGAGCAGAACTCTCTTCACTCTGTGGTCTTCACGGGAACGAGCAGAGCTATCCTTGCTCCGTGGTCTTCCTTGTCATAGTGTCGATGTGCTTCTTGGGAGTTTCTGTTCCAAGCTCTTTCATGTGTTTTATTTGGATTGAATCATCCAGCCATTATGGTGCATAAAGCAGTCACATCATTGCCTTTATCATACGTACAAGGCATTCTTCCACTTATATGTCTCCTCGTTTACCCCGTTGTATAGCGCCGCCGCCGAGTGCAACGTAACAGTCGTGCCGACACATATTCTTAGACCGTGGTGCCTGCTAGCTCATAGAGACGCATTTTGCCACCTGCGACTTAACTCTCTGAGTGTGGAGTATCAGTGTCATATGGCATAACAAGGACCCGCCACCCCCCATCCCCCGCGCCCACGCCCACGCCCTCGCCCATCCAGCCCAATGTGAGCCGAAGCGCTGTTTCTTACGCACTTTCGTCATCATATTATATCTCCCCGTGTGACTAAATGTTGTTAAAGCGTCCTGGATATACAACCAACCAACCAATCGTCTCCCCGTCTTTCATTAAGAAACGCCAAAGGAGCCACCTCGATTGCTCAGTGGATTAGACCGCTGGCTTTCAGCGCTCTGACCAACTGAGAGCCTAACGGCACGTGGATCAGTGATTCGAGCCCCGGTGTGGCCATGTCTGTGTGGTTGCAGGATAAAGATCCCATGTCCCTCTTCGCAAATGGCTCCGCTCTTCTCTCCCTTCTCCCATTGACGCGATACGACCAAAAGTGGTTAAAGCGTCCTGAATACACAACCGATCATCAAGAAACGCCAACTTTCTCGAGTGAGTAGCTCAACAACCTCTCCGCTGAACTGTTGGACACTGAGGTACTGTGTGTCTGTCCTGCCTCACGGCTGCGGTGGTGTGCGGGACAGGCGGCGCCTCCACGCGGCTGTCTGATAGCAGTGTCTGTCCTGCCTCACGGCCGCGGTGGTTGGCGGGACAGGCGGCGGCTCCACGCGGCTGTCTGATAGCAGTGTCTGTCCTGCCTCACGGCCGCGGTGGTGTGCGGGACAGGCGGCGGCTCCACGCGGCTGTCTGATAGCAGTGTCGGTCCTGCCTCACGGCCGCGGTGGTGTGCGGGACAGGCGGCGGCTCCACTCGGCTGTCTTAAAGCAGTGTCTGTCCTGCCTCACGGCTGCGGTGGTGTGCGGGACAGGCGGAGGCTTCACTCGGCTGTCTTAAAGCAGTGTCTGTCCTGCCGCACGGCCGCGGTGGTGTGCGGGACAGGCGGAGGCTTCACTCGGCTGTCTGATAGCAGTGTCTGTCCTGCCTCACGGCCGCGGTGGTTGGCGGGACAGGCGGCGGCTCCACTCGGCTGTCTGATAGCAGTGTCTGTCCTGCCTCACGGCCGCGGTGGTTGGCGGGACAGGCGGCGGCTCCACTCGGCTGTCTGATAGCAGTGTCTGTCCTGCCTCACGGCCGCGGTGGTTGGCGGGACAGGCGGCGGCTCCACTC
>OZ025264.1:3132326-3189826 GCA_964019135.1 Arenicola marina | reverse complement strand
TGCCCTCTGGTAGCCTACATTGCCTGTCAGGCCACATCCTCTGCCCCATACTGGGCTACATTGCCTGTCAGGCCACATTATCTGCCCTATGGTAGCCTACATTGCCTGTCAGGCCACATCCTCTGCCCTATGGTGGCCTACATTCCCTGTCAGGCCACATCCTCTGCCCTATGGTGGCCTACATTCCCTGTCAGGCCACATCCTCTGCCCCATGCTGGCCTACATTGCCTGTCAGGCCACATCCTCTGCCCTATGGTGGCCTACATTGCCTGTCAGACCCCATCCTCTGCCCTATGGTGGCCTACATTCCCTGTCACACCACATCCTCTGCTCTATGGTGGCCTACATTCCCTGTCAGGCCACATCCTCTGCCCTATTATGGCCTACATTCCCTGTCAGGCCACATCCTCTGCCCCATGCTGGCCTACATTGCCTGTCAGGCCACATCCTCTGCCCTATGGTGGCCTACATTGCCTGTCAGACCCCATCCTCTGCTCTATGGTGGCCTACATTGCCTGTCAGGCCACATCCTCTGCCCTATGGTGGCCTACACTCCCTGTCAGGCCACATCCTCTGCTCTATGGTGGCCTACCTTCCCTGTCAGGCCACATCCTCTGCCCCATACTGGGCTACATTGCCTGTCAGGCCACATTATCTGCCCTATGGTAGCCTACATTGCCTGTCAGGCCACATCCTCTGCCCCATGCTGGCCTACATTGCCTGTCAGGCCACATCCTCTGCCCTATGGTGGCCTACATTGCCTGTCAGACCCCATCCTCTGCTCTATGGTGGCCTACATTGCCTGTCAGGCCACATCCTCTGCCCTATGGTGGCCTACATTGCCTGTCAGGCCACATCCTCTGCCCTATGGTGGCCTACATTGCCTGTCAGGCCACATCCTCTGCCCTATGGCGGCCTGCATTGCCTGTCAGGCCACATCCTCTGCCCTATGGTGGCCTACATTGCCTGTCAGGCCACATCCTCTGCCCTATGGTGGCCTACATTGCCTGTCAGGCCACATCCTCTGCCCTATGGTGGCCTACATTGCCTGTCAGGCCACATCCTCTGCCCTCTGGTGGCCTACATTGCCTGTCAGGCCACATCCTCTGCCCCATGTTGGCCTACATTGCCTGTCAGGCCACATCCTCTGCCCTATGGTGGCCTACACTCCCTGTCAGGCCACATCCTCTGCTCTATGGTGGCCTACCTTCCCTGTCAGGCCACATCCTCTGCCCCATGATGGCCTACATTGCCTGTCAGGCCACATTCTCTGCCCTATGGTGGCCTACATTGCCTGTCAGGCCACATCCTCTGTCCTATGGTGGCCTACATTGCCTGCCAGGCCACATTCTCTGCCCCATGTTGGCCTACATTGCCTGTCAGGCCACATCCTCTGCTCTATGGTGGCCTACATTGCCTGTCAGGCCACATCCTCTGCCCTATGGTGGCCTACATTGCCTGTCAGGCCACATCCTCTGCCCTATGGTGGCCTACATTGCCTGTCAGGCCACATCCTCTGCTCTATGGTGGCCTACATTCCCTGTCACACCACATCCTCTGCTCTATGGTGGCCTACATTGCCTGCCAGGCCACATCCTCTGCTCTATGGTGGCCTACATTGCCTGTCAGGCCACATCCTCTGCCCCATGCTGGCCTACATTGCCTGTCAGGCCACATCCTCTGCCCTATGGTGGCCTACATTGCCTGTCAGGCCACATCCTCTGCCCTATGGTGGCCTACATTGCCTGTCAGGCCACATCCTCTGCCCTATGGTGGCCTACATTGCCTGTCAGGCCACATCCTCTGCCCTATGGGGGCCTACACTCCCTGTCAGACCACATCCTCTGCCCTATGTTGGCCTACATTGCCTGTCAGGCCACATCCTCTGCCCTATGGGGGCCTACACTCCCTGTCAGACCACATCCTCCGCTCTATGGTGGCCTACCTTCCATGTCAGACCACGTCCTCTGCCCTATGATGGCCTACATTCTCTATCCTCTTGTCTTCCCACAGCCCGGCCCGAAGCCGCATATCGAACAACACTGCCGCGCTACCCCCCCGCCCGCCCTCCGCCCCCCCGTCACCCCTGTTACCCGCTTAAACCCTTCATCCCTATACACCTCCTGAGCCATATATGTTACCCCCCCCCCCTTCTCACCCAACACCCGTCACCCGTCAATCTCGCCTTTGATCCTCGCTGCCGGCCAGGGAGCTCAGTGTCTTCAATAACCCACCCACGCAAGGCCATACAAGTTTCTATCATGGGGGAGGCGTGGAGAACGGTCAATACCCAGCGAGTTCTACCATAAAACCTCTTCCGTTGCTAGTTCTCGTCTATATTTCCAAAGTATATGGGGCTGATCAAGTCTCTCGAGGCACACAGAAGGCAACGGTTGTAGAACTATCCATGCTGCTGGGACACCACACGCGACGAGGTGACCTTTCACCTTGCCACAATACCCCACATTATGTATTAACTATGCTTAATTCCGGGTTCATTTCACACAATTTATGGGAAACAAGTTGAGATACAGAAATAAATTAGTGAGTCGACATATGGTCTACAGTTCACTGATGGTTTGCCGCTCACGAAAAGCTTCTCGTACATACGCTGCTAGGCGGGTCGAAACAACTGGACTATTATTGGCCAATAGCGCATAAAACTTCTGTATATTTGGACGTTGTGTGTAAAATCTCGAAATAAAGCGATCTCTTAATGCATACAAGAACAATGTGATACTCGTCGTCTACTAAATTACAAGTTATGCATAATCTTTACTCATTGTTCATTCATAGTGAATAGGCTGTCTGTGTCACGTGTGGTAATTGTGGTTCTGTTCACTGACTGGACGCCTATATTGGCGCTTCAAATCCAGTTTCACAAACCAGAGCCCGCCGTGGTGGGCTATTCCCTCTTGCACGAGACGTACCCAACCCCTCTTTTGAGTATTAGATCCTCCCAAGATTGCGAATCGATGCCGAAAGTCTTCATGTCACGCCTACAAACCACTGACAGCCACGCTGTCATCGAGCACCAGATGTCAGGCGTAGGATTCAACCCGACAAGACACGGGGATACTATCACATGGAGGTCGTTACGTTTCACAGGCGATGGTAGATGAGATAGGAGAGAACACGTGGTAACGATACTGTCTGGTGGAGGGCTTTACGTTTGACAGGCGATGGTAGATGAGATAGGAGAGAACACGTGGTAACGATACTGTCTGGTGGAGGGCTTTACGTTTAACAGGCGATGGTAAATGAGATAGGAGAGAACACGTGGTAAAGATACTGTCTGGTGGAGGGCTTTACGTTTAACAGGCGATGGTAGATGAGATAGAAGAGAACACGTGGTAACGATACTGTCTGGTGGAGGGCTTTACGTTTAACAGGCGATGGTAGATAAGATAGGAGAGAACACGTGGTAACGATACTGTCTGGTGGAGGGCTTTACGTTTAACAGGCGATGGTAGATGAGATAGGAGAGAACACAGGGTAACGATACTGTCTGGTGGAGGGGTTTACGTTTAACAGGCGATGGTAGATGAGATAGGAGAGAACACGTGGTAATGATACTGTCTGGTGGAGAGCTTTACGTTTAACAGGCGATGGGAGATGAGATAGGAGAGAACACAGGATAACGATACTGTCTGGTGGAGGGCTTTACGTTTAACAGGCGATGGTAGATGAGATAGGAGAGAACACGTGGTAACGATACTGTCTGGTGGAGGGCTTTACGTTTAACAGGCGATGGTAGATGAGATAGGAGAGAACACGTGGTAACGATACTGTCTGGTGGAGGGCTTTACGTTTAACAGGCGATGGTAGATGAGATAGGAGAGAACACAGGGTAACGATACTGTCTGGTGGAGGGCTTTACGTTTAACAGGCGATGGTAGATGAGATAGGAGAGAACACGTGGTAACGATACTGTCTGGTGGAGGGCTTTACGTTTAACAGGCGATGGTAGATGAGATAGGAGAGAACGCAGGGTAACGATACTGTCTGGTGGAGGGCTTTACGTTTCACAGGCGATGGTAGATGAGATAGGAGAGAACACGTGGTAACGATACTGTCTGGTGGAGGGCTTTACGTTTAACAGGCGATGGTAGATGAGATAGGAGAGAACACGTGGTAACGATACTGTCTGGTGGAGGGCTTTACGTTTAACAGGCGATGGTAGATGAGATAGGAGAGAACACGTGGTAACGATACTGTCTGGTGGATGGCTTTACGTTTAACAGGCGATGGTAGATGAGATAGGAGAGAACACGTGGTAACGATACTGTCTGGTGGATGGCTTTACGTTTAACAGGCGTTGGTAGATGAGATAGGAGAGAACACGTGGTAACGATACTGTCTGGTGGATGGCTTTACGTTTAACAGGCGATGGTAGATGACATAGGAGAGAACACGTGGTAATGATACTGTCTGGTGGAGGGCTTTACGTTTAACAGGCGATGGTAGATGAGATAGGAGAGAACACGTGGTAACGATACTGTCTGGTGGATGGCTTTACGTTTAACAGGCGATGGTAGATGACATAGGAGAGAACACGTGGTAATGATACTGTCTGGTGGAGGGCTTTACGTTTAACAGGCGATGGTAGATAAGATAGGAGAGAACACAGGGTAACGATACTGTCTGGTGGAGGGCTTTACGTTTAACAGGCGATGGTAGATGAGATAGGAGAGAACACAGGGTAACGATACTGTCTGGTGGATGGCTTTACGTTTAACAGGCGATGGTAGATGAGATAGGAGAGAACACGTGGTAACGATACTGTCTGGTGGAGGGCTTTACGTTTAACAGGCGATGGTAGATGAGATAGAGAACACGTGGTAACGATACTGTCTGGTGGAGGGCTTTACGTTTAACAGGCGATGGTAGATGAGATAGGAGAGAACACGTGGTAACGATACTGTCTGGTGGATGGCTTTACGTTTAACAGGCGATGGTAGATGAGATAGGAGAGAACACGTGGTAACGATACTGTCTGGTGGATGGCTTTACGTTTAACAGGCGATGGTAGATGAGATAGGAGAGAACACGTGGTAACGATACTGTCTGGTGGAGGGCTTTACGTTTAACAGGCGATGGTAGATGAGATAGGAGAGAACACGTGGTAACGATACTGTCTGGTGGAGGGCTTTACGTTTAACAGGCGATGGTAGATGAGATAGGAGAGAACACGTGGTAACGATACTGTCTGGTGGAGGGCTTTACGTTTAACAGGCGATGGTAGATGAGATAGGAGAGAACACGTGGTAACGATACTGTCTGGTGGAGGGCTTTACGTTTAACAGGCGATGGTAGATGAGATAGGAGAGAACACGTGGTAACGATACTGTCTGGTGGATGGCTTTACGTTTAACAGGCGATGGTAGATGACATAGTAGAGAACACGTGGTAATGATACTGTCTGGTGGAGGGCTTTACGTTTAACAGGCGATGGTAGATGAGATAGGAGAGAACACGTGGTAACGATACTGTCTGGTGGAGGGCTTTACGTTTAACAGGCGATGGTAGATAAGATAGGAGAGAACACGTGGTAACGATACTGTCTGGTGGATGGCTTTACGTTTAACAGGCGATGGTAGATGAGATAGGAGAGAACACGTGGTAACGATACTGTCTGGTGGATGGCTTTACGTTTAACAGGCGATGGTAGATAAGATAGGAGAGAACACGTGGTAACGATACTGTCTGGTGGAGGGCTTTACGTTTAACAGGCGATGGTAGATGAGATAGGAGAGAACACGTGGTAACGATACTGTCTGGTGGAGGGCTTTACGTTTAACAGGCGATGGTAGATGAGATAGGAGAGAACACGTGGTAACGATACTGTCTGGTGGAGGGCTTTACGTTTAACAGGCGATGGTAGATGAGATAGGAGAGAACACGTGGTAACGATACTGTCTGGTGGATGGCTTTACGTTTAACAGGCGATGGTAGATGAGATAGGAGAGAACACAGGGTAACGATACTGTCTGGTGGATGGCTTTACGTTTAACAGGCGATGGTAGATGAGATAGGAGAGAACACGTGGTAACGATACTGTCTGGTGGAGGGCTTTACGTTTGACAGGCGATGGTAGATGAGATAGGAGAGAACACGTGGTAACGATACTGTCTGGTGGAGGGCTTTACGTTTAACAGGTGATGGTAGATGAGATAGGAGAGAACACGTGGTAATGATACTGTCTGGTGGAGGGCTTTACGTTTAACAGGCGATGGTAGATGAGATAAGAGAGAACACGTGGTAACGATAGTGTCTGGTGGAGGGCTTTACGTTTAACAGGCGATGGTAGATGAGATAGGAGAGAACACGTGGTAACGATACTGTCTGGTGGAGGGCTTTACGTTTAACAGGCGATGGTAGATGAGATACGAGAGAACACGTGGTAATGATACTGTCTGGTGGAGGGCTTTACGTTTAACAGGCGATGGTAGATGAGATAGGAGAGAACACGTGGTGACGATACTGTCTGGTGGATGGCTTTACGTTTAACAGGCGATGGTAGATGAGATAGGAGAGAACACGTGGTAAAGATACTGTCTGGTGGAGGGCTTTACTTTTAACAGGCGATGGTAGATGAGATAGGAGAGAACACGTGGTAATGATACTGTCTGGTGGAGGGCTTTACGTTTAACAGGCGATGGTAGATGAGATAGGAGAGAACACGTGGTAACGATACTGTCTGGTGGAGGGCTTTACGTTTAACAGGCGATGGTAGATGAGATAGGAGAGAACACGTGGTAACGATACTGTCTGGTGGAGGGCTTTACGTTTAACAGGCGATGGTAGATGAGATAGGAGAGAACACGTGGTAATGATACAGTCTGGTGGAGGGCTTTACGTTTAACAGGCGAGGGTAGATTAGATAGGAGAGAACACGTGGTAACGATACTGTCTGGTGGAGGGCTTTACGTTTAACAGGCGATGGTAGATAAGATAGGAGAGAACACGTGGTAACGATACTGTCTGGTGGAGGGCTTTACGTTTAACAGGCGATGGTAGATTGAGATAGGAGAGAACACGTGGTAACGATACTGTCTGGTGGAGGGCTTTACGTTTAACAGGCGATGGTAGATGAGATAGGAGAGAACACGTGGTAACGATACTGTCTGGTGGAGGGCTTTACGTTTAACAGGCGATGGTAGATGAGATAGAAGAGAACACGTGGTAACGATACTGTCTGGTGGAGGGCTTTACGTTTAACAGGCGATGGTAGATGAGATAGGAGAGAACACGTGGTAACGATACTGTCTGGTGGAGGGCTTTACGTTTAACAGGCAATGGTAGATGAGATAGGAGAGAACACGTGGTAACGATACTGTCTGGTGGAGGGCTTTACGTTTAACAGGCGATGGTAGATGAGATAGGAGAGAACACGTGGTAACGATACTGTCTGGTGGAGGGCTTTACGTTTAACAGGCGATGGTAGCTGAGATAGGAGAGAACACGTGGTAACGATACTGTCTGGTGGAGGGCTTTACGTTTAACAGGCGATGGTAGATGAGATGGGAGAGAACACAGGGTAACGATACTGTCTGGTGGAGGGCTTTACGTTTAACAGGCGATGGTAGATGAGATAGGAGAGAACACGTGGTAACGATACTGTCTGGTGGAGGGCTTTACGTTTAACAGGCGATGGTAGATGAGATAGGAGAGAACACGTGGTAACGATACTGTCTGGTGGAGGGCTTTACGTTTAACAGGCGATGGTAGATGAGATGGGAGAGAACACAGGGTAACGATACTGTCTGGTGGAGGGCTTTACGTTTAACAGGCGATGGTAGATGAGATAGGAGAGAACACGTGGTAACGATACTGTCTGGTGGAGGGCTTTACGTTTAACAGGCGATGGTAGATAAGATAGGAGAGAACACAGGGTAACGATACTGTCTGGTTGAGGGCTTTACGTTTAACAGGCGATGGTAGATAAGATAGGAGAGAACACAGGGTAACGATACTGTCTGGTGGAGGGCTTTACGTTTAACAGGCGATGGTAGATAAGATAGGAGAGAACACAGGGTAACGATACTGTCTGGTGGAGGGCGTTGCGTTTGGCAGGCGATGAGAATGGGGAGATAAGATGCATATATTACCGTGATGAGGTAGTCGCTATGATGGACATGAGTCTCTCAGGAACGATCACCAGCGTTCCTGAGGTCGTTCTCGGGGGCCCAAGGTCATTCTCTATTGGTTCAAGGTCATTCCCTGGCCTACTACCTTGATCGATGCCTCTGTGCGGCGCATGGTCCTGTGACACCAAACATCACCGTCGGCCTCCTTTAACGACATCACGTGATGGAGTACCGCTTTCCGGCCGATGGACGCAGCTGGTCCCGTTGACCTGATTTTCAAGATGGACGTTTGGGGAACACAATATACGAACTCCAAGGCATTTGGAGACGAACAGAAGCCGAATCTTACTCTATGGGTTGGGAAAGGTAGGAGGCGGGGGGGGGCGGGGGGGGGGGGGGGTGGCGTGGTGGGGGGGGTGGAGGGTGTTGTCCATCTCTGTCGTTAATCTCGGTGTCCAATTTGTTATAGGGCGATAATCGCTTTTGTACGCCGGGTAGCAAGTGAAATTAGTGATGAAGTGGACTGCTGAAAGTCCTTCTAGATAATGTAATTTATAATAGATAATGTAATTTATCCACCCCAGGCAGGCCGAACGGGGTGAAAACCGGGGGGGGGGGCGTTTGGGGGGAGGGGGATAGGTGGGCTGCTTGGGGGCATGAACCTAAGCGAGGTGCGCAGAACTTTTCAGTTTTCACACTTTGTAATATGCAACCATCGCTTATAAATGTCTATGTAGCAAGACCAGTCTCTGAAACACAATCATGTAGAAACCAGTACCTATATCACTAGGCTGGCCTCATTCCTGCTTTGTTATTCCGGCTGTTGTTAGCTTGAACTAAATTTTATGGCTAATAAACAATGTTGTTCTTTTTGTTCCACGATTGCCACCGTGCCATGACAATTTGTAGCCCGTGCATACGCGGCGTGGTGACGCGTCCTGACTGCGCGTATGCTACCCGAAGCGGCCCTCTGTGAACACAAGTATAACTATAAATTGACACCCGGGCCATTAGTCCCTTTGGCTTCCCATTGTGTGACCCTTTGGACGTCTGGATGGGTCAATAGCTGCCGTTGTAGACGGCCATTACCCGACAGGTGCATTGTGGGATGCTATCACGTGGTGCTGGGGACATCAGTGACAATAGGCACCATGCTGCATGGCTCCATCGTGCGCTTCCGGGAAGCAACAATCACCCCGTCTGACCACGTGTTCAGGACTGAATGACCCGGATGTGAATAGAGGTCACCGTGTTGGACGCGTGGCTTAGACTGTTTGTCTGCGTCTTATAATCATTTGAATATTACATGACGCTAACTGTGGACGCTATCATGTGACCAAACAGGGTGATGTCATGCACGGTAAAATGTTTCCTAATGAAATGTCTGTTAGCAATACATGACAACACAATGCTTCCATCAGTATCTTTGTCGTATCGCCCTTGGCCTGCTCACGTTGCACCAGCCTCTGTTAACCAATTAGTGATGGCCTCAAACGTAGAGTATGTGCCACCGACTCTCGGACGATATTGACTGGAGCTCCATTGACCTTCAACAGATCTGGGAAACTGGTAGTTTATGTTATATTATATATATTATATTATATCTATGTTAATTTGCTCGGAGCACCAGAGTCACCACCATCGTTTGGCTAACTATAAACTTTGCAACAACGACCAGGCATGGTTCTGATTCTGTAACAGCACATATTAATTAATTATTATCAATTTATTCATTGATATATGGTATTAGTTAATTAATTACTTTGTCAAACTCGAGGAATCTTAATCTGCCTTCTGTTTTAGCAAATTTGGCGAAAAACTAAAAATATATAAAGAATTGTTTTCGTTAAAATACCGACTGTAAATGACACAATACTAAACACAGACGCTGAATGATATGGCGTCGGCCAGAGCAATGTCGAATGGACGCGGTCGTGTAAGTGGTGAAATATTGAATAGATGCGGAAATGTAAGTGATGCAACACTGAATAGACGCGGGAATGTAAGTGGTGCAATACTGAATAGACGCAGGAATGTAAGTGATGGAATACTGAAAAGACACCGTAATGTAAGTGGTGCAATATCGTGGAGAGATGGAAAAGGTATTGAGAGGTGTTACCAAAATTGCAATGCGATGAGATCGAGAGGCCTGGTCACACCGCGCATGAAAGTAGTCCCGGTAGGGGTGACATCACGCCGCGCATGAAAGTAGTCCCGGTAGGGGT
The DNA here is from genome assembly GCA_964019135.1 of Arenicola marina. Lineage (NCBI taxonomy): Eukaryota > Metazoa > Annelida > Polychaeta > Arenicolidae > Arenicola > Arenicola marina. The sequence continues at coordinate 3,179,511 of OZ025264.1, read as the reverse complement.
GACATCACAACGCGCATGAAAGTAGTCCCGGTAGGGGTGACATCACGCCGCGTATAAAAGTAGTCTCGATAGGGGTGACCTCACATCGAGCAATAAAGTAGTCCCGGTAGGCGTGACGTCACATCGAGCAATAAAGTAGTCCAGGTGGCGGTGGCGGAGGCGGATCAACACGTCACAACCCATGGACAACCAGCGCGTAACCAGGATATCGAGGACCTTCAACGTCGTCTCCGTCACCAATCTACCGGAAATGAACTTTGGGATAATGTCACCACTTACTGTCGCACGTGACTTGCCAGTTAAGCACATTCCTGTGACCACTTCTCCGCGGAAGGAGATCACCGATGTAGAGAGATAGCTGTCATGTGTGTCACGTGACCGGGGGGAGGGGGGCGTGTCGATCTATGACCCGGATGAGGCACCATGCTGAGTGCCCTACTGAACGCGCTAACGGGCGCCCTGCTGAGCGCCCTACTGAACGCGCTACTGGGCGCCCTGCTGAGCCCCATGCTGAGCGCCCTGCTGAACGCCCTGCTGAACGCGCTACTGGGCGCCCTGCTGAGCGCCCTACTGAACCCGCTACTAGGCGCCCTGCTGAGCGCCCTACTGAACGCGCTACTGGGCGCCCTGCTGAGCACCCTACTGAACGCGCTACTGAGCGCCCTGCTGAGCCCCCAACTGATCCCCCAACTGAGCACCCTGCTGAGTCCCCAACTGAGCACCCTGCTGAGTCCCCAACTGAGCACCCTGCTGAGTCCCCAACTGAGCACCCTGCCGAGTGACCGTCAGGCGGCCAGTGGCAGGTACACTCGGGTTTATTCGGTCTGGCGGAGTGACCGTCAGGCGGCCAGTGGCAGGTACACTCGGGTTTATTCGGTCTGGCGGAGTGACCGTCAGGCGGCCAGTGGCAGGTACACTCGGGTTTATTCGGTCTGGCGGAGTGACCGTCAGGCGGCCAGTGGCAGGTACACTCGGGTTTATTCGGTCTGGCGGAGTGACCGTCAGGCGGTCAGTGGCAGGTACACTCGGGTTTATTCGGTCTGGCGGAGTGACCGTCAGGCGGCCAGTGGCAGGTACACTCGGGTTTATTCGGTCTGGCGGAGTGACCGTCAGGCGGCCAGTGGCAGGTACACTCGGGTTTATTCGGTCTGGCCGAGTGACCGTCAGGCGGCCAGTGGCAGGTACACTCGGGTGTATTTCGGTCTGGCCGAGTGACCGTCGGGCGGCCAGTGGCAGGTGCACTCGGGTTTATTCGGTCTGGCCGAGTGACCGTCAGGCGCCCAGTGGCAGGTACACTCAGGTTTATTCGGTCTGGCGGAGTGACGTACCGTCAGGAGGCCAGTGGCAGGTACACTCGGGTTTATTCGGTCTGGCGGAGTGACCGTCAGGAGGCCAGTGGCAGGTACGCTCGGGTTTATTCGGTCTGGCCGAGTGACCGTCAGGCGGCCAGTGGCAGGTACACTCGGGTTTATTCGGTCTGGCCGAGTGACCGTCAGGAGGCCAGTGGCAGGTACACTCGGGTTTATTCGGTCTGGCCGAGTGACCGTCAGGCGGCCAGTGGCAGGTACACTCGGGTTTATTCGGTCTGGCCGAGTGACCGTCAGGCGGCCAGTGGCAGGTACACTCGGGTTTATTCGGTCTGGCCGAGTGACCGTCAGGAGGCCAGTGGCAGGTACACTCGGGTTTATTCGGTCTGGCGGAGTGACCGTCAGGCGGCCAGTGGCAGGTACTCTCGGGTTTATTCGGTCTGGCCGAGTGACCGTCAGGCGGCCAGTGGCAGGTACACTCGGGTTTATTTGGTCTGGTGGAGTGACCGTCAGGCGGCCAGTGGCAGGCACACTCGGGTTTATTCGGTCTGGCCGAGTGACCGTCAGGAGGCCAGTGGCAGGTACACTCGGGTTTATTCGGTCTGGCGGGGTGACCGTCAGGCGGCCAGTGGCAGGTACACTCGGGTTTATTCGGTCTGGCGGAGTGACCGTCAGGCGGCCAGTGGCAGGTACACTCGGGTTTATTCGGTCTGGCGGAGTGACCGTCAGGCGGCCAGAGGCAGGTACACTCGGCTTTATTCGGTCTGGCGGGGTGACCGTCAGGAGGCCAGTGGCAGGTACACTCGGGTTTATTCGCTCTGGCGGGGTGACCGTCAGGCGGCCAGTGGCAGGTACACTCGGGTTTATTCGGTCTGGCGGAGTGACCGTCAGGCGGCCAGTGGCAAGTACTCTCGCGTTTATTCGGTCTGGCCGAGTGACCGTCAGGAGGCCAGTGGCAGGTACACTCGGGTTTATTCGGTCTGGCGGAGTGACCGTCAGGCGGCCGGTGGCAGGTACACTCGGGTTTATTCGGTCTGGCGGAGTGACCGTCAGGCGGCCAGTGGCAGGTACACTCGGGTTTATTCGGTCTGGCGGAGTGACCGTCAGGAAGCCAGTGGCAGGTACACTCGGGTTTATTCGGTCTGGCGGAGTGACCGTCAGGAGGCCAGTGGCAGGTACACTCGGGTTTATTCGGTCTGGCCGAGTGACCGTCAGGCGGCCAGTGGCAGGTACACTCGGGTTAATTCGGTCTGGCCGAGTGACCGTCAGGCGGCCAGTGGCAGGTACACTCGGGTTTATTCGGTCTGGCGGAGTGACGGTCAGGCGGCCAGTGGCAGGTTAACTCAGGTTTATTCGGTCTGGCCGAGTGACCGTCAGGCGGCCAGTGGCAGGTACACTCGGGTGTATTCGGTCTGGCGGAGTGACCGTCAGGCGGCCAGTGGCAGGTACACTCGGGTTTATTCGGTCTGGCGGAGTGACGGTCAGGCGCCCAGTGGCAGGTACACTCGGGTTTATTCGGTCTGGCCGAGTGACCGTCAGGCGGCCAGTGGCAGGTACACTCGGGTGTATTCGGTCTGGCGGAGTGACCGTCAGGCGGCCAGTGGCAGGTACACTCGGGTTTATTCGGTCTGGCCGAGTGACCGTCAGGCGGCCAGTGGCAGGTACACTCGGGTGTATTCGGTCTGGCGGAGTGACCGTCAGGCGGCCAGTGGCAGGTACACTCGGGTTTATTCGGTCTGGCGGAGTGACGGTCAGGCGCCCAGTGGCAGGTACACTCGGGTTTATTCGGTCTGGCCGAGTGACCGTCAGGCGGCCAGTGGCAGGTACACTCGGGTGTATTCGGTCTGGCGGAGTGACCGTCAGGCGGCCAGTGGCAGGTACACTCGGGTTTATTCGGTCTGGCGGAGTGACGGTCAGGCGGCCAGTGGCAGGTACACTCGGGTTTATTCGGTCTGGCCGAGCGACCGTCGGGCGGCCAGTGGCAGGTACACTCGGGTGTATTTGGTCTGGCGGAGTGACGGTCAGGCGGCCAGTGGCAGGTACACTCGGGTTTATTCGGTCTGGCCGAGTGACCGTCAGGCGGCCAGTGGCAGGTACACTCGGGTTTATTCGGTCTGGCCGAGCGACCGTCGGGCGGCCAGTGGCAGGTACACTCGGGTGTATTTGGTCTGGCGGAGTGACGGTCAGGCGGCCAGTGGCAGGTACACTCGGGTTTATTCGGTCTGGCGGAGTGACGGTCAGGCGGCCAGTGGCAGGTACACTCGGGTTTATTCGGTCTGGCGGAGTGACGGTCAGGCGGCCAGTGGCAGGTACACTCGGGTTTATTCGGTCTGGCCGAGTGACCGTCAGGCGGCCAGTGGCAGGTACACTCGGGTTTATTCGGTCCGGCCGAGTGACCGTCAGGCGGCCAGTGGCAGGTACACTCGGGTGTATTTGGTCTGGCGGAGTGACGGTCAGGCGGCCAGTGGCAGGTACACTCGGGTTTATTCGGTCTGGCGGAGTGACGGTCAGGCGGCCAGTGGCAGGTACACTCGGGTTTATTCGGTCTGGCCGAGTGACCGTCAGACGGCCAGTGGCAGGTACATTCGGGTTTATTCGGTCTGGCCGAGTGACCGTCAGGCGGCCAGTGGCAGGTACACTCGGGTGTATTCGGTCTGGCCGAGTGACCGTCGGGCGGCCAGTGGCAGGTGCACTCGGGTTTATTCGGTCTGGCGGGGTGACCGTCAGGCGGCCAGTGGCAGGTACACTCGGGTTTATTCGGTCTGGCGGAGTGACCGTCAGGAGGCCAGTGGCAGGTACACTCGGGTTTATTCGGTCTGGCCGAGTGGCCGTCAGGCGGCCAGTGGCAGGTACACTCGGGTTTATTCGGTCTGGCGGAGGATTCGCTGCACACTCCCATGGGAACTGAATCAAACGCCTCGCGTGGGGCACACTTCCTGTTCCTGTTCCTGCGCTGATGACGCGCTGCTGACATATCTGATAATATGAATTGTACCACCGAGAGGTTCTCCCTACCCTAGATTTCCTAGCGATATCTAAATGGAATGAACAATGTATTGGGCGATCGCAAATTGACTTTACTTGAAGTGGCCGCAGGCCTGTTTTCAGACTGAGGCCGGTTTACTGTGTGCCGCACTGTGGCGCCTCTCGCCGCGCCGTCCGCAGTTATACGGTGCACCGGGGTGGCCATCAAATTGTCACCGTGTCTGGGGGTTTATAACCCGACCGCGGCACCCGCTGATTACCTCCGTTTGACATCCCCCGGCCCCGCCCCCCTCGCCCTAATCCGTCACCCAGTCTGAAGGCAGCTTTGCACAATCACCGCTGATGCAAGCGGGCGTCTTTGCAAAAAGCGTTTCAAAATGGCGGAGGCGGTGAGGTGACTACTGGCAACCATGGATAGCCCTATGGTAAAAGGGTAGCGATGAATTTAAAAGTGAAAGTGACGGCTGATATTTAACCATGAAACGATTCAGGATTTGGCATTCATGATTGTTACACTCAATGTGCTGCCCAATCAGCAGAGTGTGCAGCATAACTTTCAATAGATCAGATTCAATAGCGTTTTTTCGACCAAAATAATAATTCGATCATAAATAAATACATTCATACAGCTTATCAAGTTAGGCGACCCATGTTAAGATATATTGTCCCTGTCGCTTGGACCACCCATCCAAATCTTAACATTACTTACGACAAGAACGCATGCGTCAATGATTATACAAAATAGTGATCAGAATTATTATGACGAGACAGCTTTACAACCCTTACCCTCTCCCTCACACGTACAAAAAGCGACGGTTGGAAGGGCAGACACACATACATACACATGAACAAATACAACACTTGTACAGATAGTTAATTAAGACAAATGTAGCAATCTGGGATGGAACACATATAATTATATTTAAAACCGTTACCTGCACAGAAACTTAAGTATAATGCAAAACAAAAACTTGCCGCGGGAATACAGAATTTCCATAATTGCTGCTTACAACTAGCAAATAGATTTATTGTTTACTTCGTTATCGTGGGGACCTCCCCACTTCATTGCTGAAGCAATCTGTGTGACATGCCTCAGACAGATTAAACCAATAAGTAACCAATATCTTTCACTCACAAGTCACGTTTTCTACGTGACGGTGCTGGCGGTCGGTGTGATTCCTGTTGATTCGTGACAAGAAACATGTTAATTACCGAGGAGCCGTGTTCGTTATGTCAAAAAAATAAATAGATTAAAAGATATTATTGATAACTGAGAAATTGCATTTTTGATCATATTTATAGCTTGTATACATTTTGTAGCATTACATTATTTGGCTGATAACACATGTTTTGTGCACGGCATTATTATAAAAAAAAAATTATTTGATTATTTAATTTAATACTTTTTGTCTGTTGTTGCTCTTCTTTCTTGCACGAGCATATAAGCACCGCTTCTGCTCAGTTTGCGATGGAAACTCTAACGTAAATGTTTTTTATATGAAATAAACCTATTATACAAACTCAAAAACAATCTACTGCCATATCCCCGGTTCGATCACCATGGAGACGAAGCCAGGGATCCGACTGTAGCCAACATATCGGGGGTTTCGGTGAACATCATGCTGTAAAGCGTAGCCAGGTCATTACCATCTGTACGGGTCGCCTCCTTCCAACTTCTGCGCTTCGTTGTTGATTTTACGCTTTTGCTCCTGTCGTATTTCAACTTAGTGCCTTGATACCATCCTCTTAATCCGCCGTTGTTCTTGCGCAGTAAAACGGACTACTGCGACTTGCCATCTCTTCCCGTGGTTACCGCAGGGCTCTCAGTCAGCTTCCCTATTGAACCACGGGGAATAGGGGGTCCTCCAGAGGCCGCTCGCGTCGGCAGTGGAGATTGTGAACCCCGGCCTTTGGGGACCAATCAGGACTTTTTATGTGGATCTATTGGAAGCATTAGGTCGGGCTATCTGGGAAGGCATGTGGCATAAGGACAGGGGTCGGGTATCTGGGAAGGCATGTGGCATAAGGAGAGGGGTCGGGTATCTGGGAAGGCATGTGGCATAAGGACAGGGGTCGGGTATCTGGGAAGGCATGTGGCATAAGGACAGGGGTCGGGTATCTGGGAAGGCATGTGGCATAAGGAGAGGGGTCGGGTATCTGGGAAGGCATGTGGCATAAGGACAGGGGTCGGGTATATGGGAAGGCATGTGGCATAAGGACAGGGGTCGGGTATCTGGGAAGGCATGTGGCATAAGGACAGGGGTCGGGTATCTGGGAAGGCATGTAGCATAAGGACAGGGGTCGGGTATCTGGGAAGGCATGTGGCATAAGGACAGGGGTCGGGTATCTGGGAAGGCATGTGGCATAAGGACAGGGGTCGGGTATCTGGGAAGGCATGTGGCATAAGGACAGGGGTCGGGTATCGTGGAAGGCATGTGGCATAAGGACAGGGGTCGGGTATCTGGGAAGGCATGTGGCATAAGGACAGGGGTCGGGTATATGGGAAGGCATGTGGCATATGGACAGGGGTCGGGTATCTGGGAAGGCATGTGGCATAAGGACAGGGGTCGGGTATCTGGGAAGGCATGTGGCATATGGACAGGGGTCGGGTATCTGGGAAGGCATGTGGCATAAGGACAGGGGTCGGGTATCTGGGAAGGCATGTGGCATAAGGACAGGGGTCGGGTATCTGGGAAGGCATGTGGCATAAGGACAGGGGTCGGGTATCTGGGAAGGCATGTGGCATAAGGACAGGGGTCGGGTATCTGGGAAGGCATGTGGCATAAGGACAGGGGTCGGATATCTGGGAAGGCATGTGGCATAAGGACAGGGGTCGGGTATCTGGGAAGGCATGTGGCATAAGGACAGGGGTCGGGTATCTGGGAAGGCATGTGGCATATGGACAGGGGTCGGGTATCTGGGAAGGCATGTGGCATAAGGACAGGGGTCGGGTATATGGGAAGGCATGTGGCATAAGGACAGGGGTCGGGTATCTGGGAAGGCATGTGGCATAAGGACAGGGGTCGGGTATCTGGGAAGACATGTGGCATAAGGAGAGGGGTCGGGTATATGGGAAGGCATGTGGCATAAGGACAGGGGTCGGGTATCTGGGAAGGCATGTGACATAAGGACAGGGGTCGGGTATCTGGGAAGGCATGTGGCATAAGGACAGGGGTCGGGTATTTGGGAAGGCATGTGGCATAAGGACAGGGGTCGGGTATCTGGGAAGGCATGTGGCATAAGGACAGGGGTCGGGTATATGGGAAGGCATGTGGCATATGGACAGGGGTCGGGTATTTGGGAAGGCATGTGGCATAAGGAGAGGGGTCGGGTATCTGGGAAGGCATGTGGCATATGGACAGGGGTCGGGTATCTGGGAAGGCATGTGGCATATGGACAGGGGTCGGGTATCTGGGAAGGCATGTGGCATAAGGACAGGGGTCGGGTATCTGGGAAGGCATGTGGCATAAGGACAGGGGTCGGGTATCTGGGAAGACATATGGCATAAGGACAGGGGTCGGGTATCGTGGAAGGCATGTGGCATATGGACAGGGGTCGGGTATCTGGGAAGGCATGTGGCATAAGGACAGGGGTCGGGTATCTGGGAAGGCATGTGGCATAAGGACAGGGGTCGGATATCTGGGAAGGCATGTGGCATAAGGACAGGGGTCGGGTATATGGGAAGGCATGTGACATAAGGACAGGGGTCGGGTATATGGGAAGGCATGTGACATAAGGACAGGGGTCGGGTATCTGGGAAGACATGTGGCATATGGACAGGGGTCGGGTATCTGGGAAGGCATGTGGCATAAGGACAGGGGTCGGGTATCTGGGAAGGCATGTGGCATAAGGACAGGGGTCGGGTATCTGGGAAGACATGTGGCATAAGGAGAGGGGTCGGGTATATGGGAAAGCATGTGGCATAAGGACAGGGGTCGGGTATCTGGGAAGGCATGTGACATAAGGACAGGGGTCGGGTATCTGGGAAGACATGTGGCATAAGGAGAGGGGTCGGGTATATGGGAAAGCATGTGGCAGAAGGACAGGGGTCGGGTATCTGGGAAGGCATGTGGCATAAGGACAGGGGTCGGGTATCTGGGAAGGCATGTGGCATAAGGACAGGGGTCGGGTATCTGGGAAGGCATGTGGCATAAGGACAGGGGTCGGGTATCTGGGAAGGCATGTGGCATAAGGACAGGGGTCGGGTATCTGGGAAGGCATGTGGCATAAGGACAGGGGTCGGGTATCTGGGAAGGCATGTGGCATAAGGACAGGGGTCGGGTATCTGGGAAGGCATGTGGCATAAGGACAGGGGTCGGGTATCTGGGAAGGCATGTGGCATAAGGACAGGGGTCGGGTATCTGGGAAGGCATGTGGCATAAGGACAGGGGTCGGGTATATGGGAAGGCATGTGGCATAAGGACAGGGGTCGGGTATATGGGAAGGCATGTGGCATAAGGACAGGGGTCGGGTATCTGGGAAGGCATGTGGCATAAGGACAGGGGTCGGGTATCTGGGAAGGCATGTGGCATAAGGACATAGGTCGGGTATCTGGGAAGGCATGTGGCATAAGGACAGGGGTCGGGTATCTGGGAAGGCATGTGGCATAAGGACAGGGGTCGGGTATCTGGGAAGGCATGTGGCATAAGGACAGGGGTCGGGTATCTGGGAAGGCATGTGGCATAAGGACAGGGGTCGGGTATCTGGGAAGACATATGGCATAAGGACAGGGGTCGGGTATCGTGGAAGGCATGTGGCATATGGACAGGGGTCGGGTATCTGGGAAGGCATGTGGCATAAGGACAGGGGTCGGGTATCTGGGAAGGCATGTGGCATATGGACAGGGGTCGGGTATCTGGGAAGGCATGTGGCATAAGGACAGGGGTCGGGTATATGGGAAGGCATGTGGCATAAGGACAGGGGTCGGGTATCTGGGAAGGCATGTGGCATAAGGACAGGGGTCGGGTATCTGGGAAGACATGTGGCATAAGGACAGGGGTCGGGTATCTGGGAAGACATGTGGCATAAGGAGAGGGGTCGGGTATATGGGAAGGCATGTGGCATAAGGACAGGGGTCGGGTATCTGGGAAGGCATGTGACATAAGGACAGGGGTCGGGTATCTGGGAAGGCATGTGGCATAAGGACAGGGGTCGGGTATCTGGGAAGGCATGTGGCATAAGGACAGGGGTCGGGTATCTGGGAAGGCATGTGGCATATGGACAGGGGTCGGGTATCTGGGAAGGCATGTGGCATAAGGACAGGGGTCGGGTATCTGGGAAGGCATGTGGCATAAGGACAGGGGTCGGGTATCTGGGAAGGCATGTGGCATAAGGACAGGGGTCGGGTATCTGGGAAGGCATGTGGCATAAGGACAGGGGTCGGGTATCTGGGAAGGCATGTGGCATATGGACAGGGGTCGGGTATCTGGGAAGGCATGTGGCATAAGGACAGGGGTCGGGTATCTGGGAAGGCATGTGGCATAAGGACAGGGGTCGGGTATCTGGGAAGGCATGTGGCATAAGGACAGGGGTCGGGTATCTGGGAAGGCATGTGGCATATGGACAGGGGTCGGGTATCTGGGAAGGCATGTGGCATATGGACAGGGGTCGGGTATCTGGGAAGGCATGTGGCATAAGGACAGGGGTCGGGTATCTGGGAAGGCATGTGGCATAAGGACAGGGGTCGGGTATCTGGGAAGGCATGTGGCATATGGACAGGGGTCGGGTATCTGGGAAGGCATGTGGCATAAGGACAGGGGTCGGGTATCTGGGAAGGCATGTGGCATAAGGACAGGGGTCGGGTATCTGGGAAGGCATGTGGCATAAGGACAGGGGTCGGGTATCTGGGAAGGCATGTGGCATAAGGACAGGGGTCGGGTATCTGGGAAGGCATGTGGCATAAGGACAGGGGTCGGGTATCGTGGAAGGCATGTGGCATATGGACAGGGGTCGGGTATCTGGGAAGGCATGTGGCATATGGACAGGGGTCGGGTATCTGGGAAGGCATGTGGCATAAGGACAGGGGTCGGGTATCTGGGAAGGCATGTGGCATAAGGACAGGGGTCGGGTATCTGGGAAGGCATGTGGCATATGGACAGGGGTCGGGTATCTGGGAAGGCATGTGGCATAAGGACAGGGGTCGGGTATCTGGGAAGGCATGTGGCATAAGGACAGGGGTCGGGTATCTGGGAAGGCATGTGGCATAAGGACATGGGTCGGGTATCTGGGAAGGCATGTGGCATAAGGACAGGGGTCGGGTATCTGGGAAGGCATGTGGCATAAGGACAGGGGTCGGGTATCTGGGAAGGCATGTGGCATAAGGACAGGGGTCGGGTATCTGGGAAGGCATGTGACATAAGGACAGGGGTCGGGTATCTGGGAAGGCATGTGGCATAAGGAGAGGGGTCGGGTATCTGGGAAGGCATGTGGCATAAGGACAGGGGTCGAGTATCTGGGAAGGCATGTGGCATAAGGACAGGTGTCGGGTATCTGGGAAGGCATGTGGCATAAGGACAGGGGTCGGGTATCTGGGAAGGCATGTGGCATATGGACAGGGGTCGGGTATCTGGGAAGGCATGTGGCATAAGGACAGGGGTCGGGTATCTGGGAAGGCATGTGGCATAAGGACAGGGGTCGGGTATCTGGGAAGGCATGTGGCATAAGGAGAGGGGTCGGGTATCTGGGAAGGCATGTGGCATAAGGACAGGGGTCGGGTATCTGGGAAGGCATGTGACATATGGACAGGGGTCGGGTATCTGGGAAGGCATGTGGCATAAGGAGAGGGGTCGGGTATCTGGGAAGGCATGTGGCATAAGGACAGGGGTCGGGTATCTGGGAAGGCATGTGGCATAAGGACAGGGGTCGGGTATCTGGGAAGGCATGTGGCATATGGACAGGGGTCGGGTATCTGGGAAGGCATGTGGCATAAGGACATGGGTCGGGCATCTGGGAAGGCATGTGGCATAAGGACAGGGGTCGGGTATCTGGGAAGGCATGTGGCATAAGGACAGGGGTCGGGTATCTGGGAAGGCATGTGACATTTGGACAGGGGTCGGGTATCTGGGAAGGCATGTGGCATAAGGAGAGGGGTCGGGTATCTGGGAAGGCATGTGGCATAAGGAGAGGGGTCGGGTATCTGGGAAGGCATGTGGCATAAGGACAGGGGTCGGGTATCTGGGAAGGCATGTGGCATAAGGACAGGGGTCGGGTATATGGGAAGGCATGTGACATAAGGAGAGGGGTCGGGTATCTGGGAAGGCATGTGGCATAAGGACAGGGGTCGGGTATCTGGGAAGGCATGTGGCATAAGGACAGGGGTCGGGTATCTGGGAAGGCATGTGGCATAAGGACAGGGGTCGGGTATCTGGGAAGGCATGTGGCATAAGGACAGGGGTCGGGTATCTGGGAAGGCATGTGGCATAAGGAGAGGGGTCGGGTATCTGGGAAGGCATGTGGCATAAGGACAGGGGTCGGGTATCTGGGAAGGCATGTGGCATAAGGACAGGGGTCGGGTATCTGGGAAGGCATGTGGCATAAGGACAGGTGTCGGGTATCTGGGAAGGCATGTGGCATAAGGACAGGGGTCGGGTATCTGGGAAGGCATGTGGCATATGGACAGGGGTCGGGTATCTGGGAAGGCATGTGGCATAAGGACAGGGGTCGGGTATCTGGGAAGGCATGTGGCATAAGGACAGGGGTCGGGTATCTGGGAAGGCATGTGGCATAAGGAGAGGGGTCGGGTATCTGGGAAGGCATGTGGCATAAGGACAGGGGTCGGGTATCTGGGAAGGCATGTGACATATGGACAGGGGTCGGGTATCTGGGAAGGCATGTGGCATAAGGAGAGGGGTCGGGTATCTGGGAAGGCATGTGGCATAAGGACAGGGGTCGGGTATCTGGGAAGGCATGTGGCATAAGGACAGGGGTCGGGTATCTGGGAAGGCATGTGGCATATGGACAGGGGTCGGGTATCTGGGAAGGCATGTGGCATAAGGACATGGGTCGGGCATCTGGGAAGGCATGTGGCATAAGGACAGGGGTCGGGTATCTGGGAAGGCATGTGGCATAAGGACAGGGGTCGGGTATCTGGGAAGGCATGTGACATTTGGACAGGGGTCGGGTATCTGGGAAGGCATGTGGCATAAGGAGAGGGGTCGGGTATCTGGGAAGGCATGTGGCATAAGGAGAGGGGTCGGGTATCTGGGAAGGCATGTGGCATAAGGACAGGGGTCGGGTATCTGGGAAGGCATGTGGCATAAGGACAGGGGTCGGGTATATGGGAAGGCATGTGACATAAGGAGAGGGGTCGGGTATCTGGGAAGGCATGTGGCATAAGGACAGGGGTCGGGTATCTGGGAAGGCATGTGGCATAAGGACAGGGGTCGGGTATCTGGGAAGGCATGTAGCATAAGGACAGGGGTCGGGTATCTGGGAAGGCATGTGGCATAAGGACAGGGGTCGGGTATCTGGGAAGGCATGTGGCATAAGGAGAGGGGTCGGGTATCTGGGAAGGCATGTGGCATAAGGACAGGGGTCGGGTATCTGGGAAGGCATGTGGCATAAGGACAGGGGTCGGGTATCTGGGAAGGCATGTGGCATAAGGACAGGGGTCGGGTATCTGGGAAGGCATGTGGCATAAGGACAGGGGTCGGGTATATGGGAAGGCATGTGGCATAAGGACAGGGGTCGGGTATCTGGGAAGGCATGTGGCATAAGGACAGGGGTCGGGTATCTGGGAAGGCATGTGGCATAAGGACAGGGGTCGGGTATCTGGGAAGGCATGTGGCATAAGGACAGGGGTCGGGTATCTGGGAAGGCATGTGGCATAAGGTCAGGGGTCGGGTATCTGGGAAGGCATGTGGCATAAGGAGAGGGGTCGGGTATCTGGGAAGGCATATGGCATAAGGAGAGGGGTCGGGTATCTGGGAAGGCATGTGGCATAAGGACAGGGGTCGGGTATATGGGAAGGCATGTGGCATAAGGACAGGGGTCGGGTATCTGGGAAGGCATGTGGCATAAGGACAGGGGTTGGGTATCTGGGAAGGCATGTGGCATAAGGACAGGGGTCGGGTATATGGGAAGGCATGTGGCATAAGGACAGGGGTCGGGTATCTGGGAAGGCATGTGGCATAAGGACAGGGGTCGGGTATATGGGAAGGCATGTGGCATATGGACAGGGGTCGGGTATCTGGGAAGGCATGTGGCATAAGGACAGGGGTCGGGTATCTGGGAAGGCATGTGGCATAAGGAGAGGGGTCGGGTATCTGGGAAGGCATGTGGCATAAGGACAGGGGTCGGGTATTTGGGAAGGCATGTGGCATAAGGACAGGGGTCGGGTATCTGGGAAGGCATGTGGCATAAGGACAGGGGTCGGGTATCTGGGAAGGCATGTGGCATAAGGACAGGGGTCGGGTATCGTGGAAGGCATGTGGCATAAGGACAGGGGTCGGGTATCTGCGAAGACATATGGCATAAGGACAGGGGTCGGGTATCGTAGAAGGCATGTGGCATATGGACAGGGGTCGGGTATCTGGAAAGGCATGTGGCATATGGACAGGGGTCGGGTATCTGGGAAGGCATGTGGCATAAGGAGAGGGGTCGGGTATCTGGGAAGGCATGTGGCATAAGGACAGGGGTCGGGTATCTGGGAAGGCATGTGGCATAAGGACAGGGGTCGGGTATCTGGGAAGGCATGTGGCATATGGACAGGGGTCGGGTATCTGGGAAGACATATGGCATAAGGACAGGGGTCGGGTATCGTGGAAGGCATGTGGCATATGGACAGGGGTCGGGTATCTGGGAAGGCATGTGGCATAAGGAGAGGGGTCGGGTATCTGGGAAGGCATGTGGCATAAGGACAGGGGTCGGGTATATGGGAAGGCATGTGGCATATGGACAGGGGTCGGGTATCTGGGAAGGCATGTGGCATAAGGACAGGGGTCGGGTATCTGGGAAGGCATGTGGCATAAGGACAGGGGTCGGGTATCTGGGAAGGCATGTGGCATAAGGACAGGGGTCGGGTATCTGGGAAGGCATGTGGCATAAGGACAGGGGTCGGGTATCTGGGAAGGCATGTGGCATATGGACAGGGGTCGGGTATCTGGGAAGGCATGTGGCATAAGGACAGGGGTCGGGTATCTGGGAAGGCATGTGGCATAAGGACAGGGGTCGGGTATCTGGGAAGGCATGTGGCATAAGGACAGGGGTCGGGTATCTGGGAAGGCATGTGGCATAAGGACAGGGGTCGGGTATCTGGGAAGGCATGTGGCATAAGGACAGGGGTCGGGTATCTGGAAAGGCATGTGGCATAAGGAGAGGGGTCGGGTATCTGGGAAGGCATGTGGCATAAGGACAGTGGTCGGGTATCTGGGAAGGCATGTGGCATAAGGACAGGGGTCGGGTATCTGGAAAGGCATGTGGCATAAGGACAGGGGTCGGGTATCGTGGAAGGCATGTGGCATAAGGACAGGGGTCGGGTATCTGGGAAGGCATGTGGCATAAGGACAGGGGTCGGGTATCTGGGAAGGCATGTGGCATAAGGACAGGGGTCGGGTATCTGGGAAGGCATGTGGCATAAGGACAGGGGTCGGGTATCTGGGAAGGCATGTGGCATAAGGAGAGGGGTCGGGTATCTGGGGAGGCATGTGGCATAAGGACAGGGGTCGGGTATCGTGGAAGGCATGTGGCATATGGACAGGGGTCGGGTATCTGGGAAGGCATGTGGCATATGGACAGGGGTCGGGTATCTGGGAAGGCATGTGGCATAAGGAGAGGGGTCGGGTATCTGGGAAGGCATGTGGCATAAGGACAGGGGTCGGGTATCTGGGAAGGCATGTGGCATATGGACAGGGGTCGGGTATCTGGGAAGGCATGTGGCATAAGGACAGGGGTCGGGTATCTGGGAAGGCATGTGGCATAAGGACAGGGGTCGGGTATCTGGGAAGGCATGTGGCATAAGGACAGGGGTCGGGTATCTGGGAAGGCATGTGGCATAAGGACAGGGGTCGGGTATCTGGGAAGGCATGTGGCATAAGGACAGGGGTCGGGTATCTGGGAAGGCATGTGGCATAAGGACAGGGGTCGGGTATCTGGGAAGGCATGTGACATAAGGACAGGGGTCGGGTATCTGGGAAGGCATGTGGCATAAGGAGAGGGGTCGGGTATCTGGGAAGGCATGTGGCATAAGGACAGGGGTCGGGTATCTGGGAAGGCATGTGGCATAAGGACAGGGTCGGGTATCTGGGAAGGCATGTGGCATAAGGACAGGGGTCGGGTATCTGGGAAGGCATGTGGCATATGGACAGGGGGCGGGTATCTGGGAAGGCATGTGGCATAAGGACAGGGGTCGGGTATCTGGGAAGGCATGTGGCATAAGGACAGGGGTCGGGTATCTGGGAAGGCATGTGGCATAACGACAGGGGTCGGGTATCTGGGAAGGCATGTGACATATGGACAGGGGTCGGGTATCTGGGAAGGCATGTGGCATAAGGAGAGGGGTCGGGTATCTGGGAAGGCATGTGGCATAAGGACAGGGGTCGGGTATCTGGGAAGGCATGTGGCATAAGGAGAGGGGTCGGGTATCTGGGAAGGCATGTGGCATAAGGACAGGGGTCGGGTATCGTGGAAGGCATGTGGCATATGGACAGGGGTCGGGTATCTGGGAAGGCATGTGGCATATGGACAGGGGTCGGGTATCTGGGAAGGCATGTGGCATAAGGAGAGGGGTCGGGTATCTGGGAAGGCATGTGGCATAAGGACAGGGGTCGGGTATCTGGGAAGGCATGTGGCATATGGACAGGGGTCGGGTATCTGGGAAGGCATGTGGCATAAGGACAGGGGTCGGGTATCTGGGAAGGCATGTGGCATAAGGACAGGGGTCGGGTATCTGGGAAGACATGTGGCATAAGGACAGGGGTCGGGTATCTGGGAAGGCATGTGGCATAAGGACAGGGGTCGGGTATCTGGGAAGGCATGTGGCATAAGGACAGGGGTCGGGTATCTGGGAAGGCATGTGACATAAGGACAGGGGTCGGGTATCTGGGAAGGCATGTGGCATAAGGAGAGGGGTCGGGTATCTGGGAAGGCATGTGGCATAAGGACAGGGGTCGGGTATCTGGGAAGGCATGTGGCATAAGGACAGGGGTCGGGTATCTGGGAAGGCATGTGGCATAAGGACAGGGGTCGGGTATCTGGGAAGGCATGTGGCATATGGACAGGGGTCGGGTATCTGGGAAGGCATGTGGCATATGGACAGGGGTCGGGTATCTGGGAAGGCATGTGGCATAAGGACAGGGGTCGGGTATCTGGGAAGGCATGTGGCATAAGGAGAGGGGTCGGGTATCTGGGAAGGCATGTGGCATAAGGACAGGGGTCGGGTATCTGGGAAGGCATGTGACATATGGACAGGGGTCGGGTATCTGGGAAGGCATGTGGCATAAGGAGAGGGGTCGGGTATCTGGGAAGGCATGTGGCATAAGGACAGGGGTCGGGTATCTGGGAAGGCATGTGGCATAAGGACAGGGGTCGGGTATCTGGGAAGGCATGTGGCATATGGACAGGGGTCGGGTATCTGGGAAGGCATGTGGCATAAGGACATGGGTCGGGTATCTGGGAAGGCATGTGGCATAAGGACAGGGGTCGGGTATCTGGGAAGGCATGTGGCATAAGGACAGGGGTCGGGTATCTGGGAAGGCATGTGACATATGGACAGGGGTCGGGTATCTGGGAAGGCATGTGGCATAAGGAGAGGGGTCGGGTATCTGGGAAGGCATGTGGCATAAGGACAGGGGTCGGGTATCTGGGAAGGCATGTGGCATAAGGACAGGGGTCGGGTATCTGGGAAGGCATGTGGCATAAGGACAGGGGTCGGGTATCTGGGAAGGCATGTGGCATAAGGACAGGGGTCGGGTATCTGGGAAGGCATGTGGCATAAGGAAAGGGGTCGGGTATATGGGAAGGCATGTGACATAAGGAGAGGGGTTGGGTATCTGGGAAGGCATGTGGCATAAGGACAGGGGTCGGGTATCTAGGAAGGCATGTGGCATAAGGACAGGGGTCGGGTATCTGGGAAGGCATGTGGCATAAGGACAGGGGTCGGGTATCTGGGAAGGCATGTGGCATAAGGACAGGGGTCGGGTATCTGGGAAGGCATGTGGCATAAGGAGAGGGGTCGGGTATCTGGGAAGGCATGTGGCATAAGGACAGGGGTCGGATATCTGGGAAGGCATGTGGCATAAGGACAGGGGTCGGGTATCTGGGAAGGCATGTGGCATAAGGACAGGGGTCGGGTATCTGGGAAGGCATGTGACATATGGACAGGGGTCGGGTATCTGGGAAGGCATGTGGCATAAGGAGAGGGGTCGGGTATCTGGGAAGGCATGTGGCATAAGGACAGGGGTCGGGTATCTGGGAAGGCATGTGGCATAAGGACAGGGGTCGGGTATCTGGGAAGGCATGTGGCATAAGGACAGGGGTCGGGTATCTGGGAAGGCATGTGGCATAAGGACAGGGGTCGGGTATATGGGAAGGCATGTGGCATAAGGACAGGGGTCGGGTATCTGGGAAGGCATGTGGCATAAGGACAGGGGTCGGGTATCTGGGAAGGCATGTGGCATAAGGACAGGGGTCGGGTATCTGGGAAGGCATGTGGCATAAGGACAGGGGTCGGGTATCTGGGAAGGCATGTGGCATAATGACAGGGGTCGGGTATCTGGGAAGGCATGTGGCATAAGGAGAGGGGTCGGGTATCTGGGAAGGCATATGGCATAAGGACAGGGGTCGGGTATCGTGGAAGGCATGTGGCATATGGACAGGGGTCGGGTATCTGGGAAGGCATGTGGCATAAGGACAGGGGTCGGGTATCGTGGAAGGCATGTGGCATATGGACAGGGGTCGGGTATCTGGGAAGGCATGTGGCATAAGGACAGGGGTCGGGTATCTGGGAAGGCATGTGGCATAAGGACAGGGGTCGGGTATCGTGGAAGGCATGTGGCATATGGACAGGGGTCGGGTATCTGGGAAGGCATGTGGCATATGGACAGGGGTCGGGTATCTGGGAAGGCATGTGGCATAAGGACAGGGGTCGGGTATCGTGGAAGGCATGTGGCATATGGACAGGGGTCGGGTATCTGGGAAGGCATGTGGCATAAGGACAGGGGTCGGGTATCTGGGAAGGCATGTTGCATAAGGACAGGGGTCGGGTATCGTGGAAGGCATGTGGCATATGGACAGGGGTCGGGTATCTGGCAAGGCATGTGGCATATGGACAGGGGTCGGGTATCGTGGAAGGCATGTGGCATATGGACAGGGGTCGGGTATTTGGGAAGGCATGTGGCATAAGGACAGGGGTCGGGTATCTGGGAAGGCATGTGGCATAAGGAGAGGGGTCGGGTATATGGGAAGGCATGTGGCATAAGGACAGGGGTCGGGTATATGGGAAGGCATGTGACATAAGGACAGGGGTCGGGTATATGGGAAGGCATGTGGCATAAGGACAGGGGTCGGGTATCTGGGAAGGCATGTGGCATAAGGACAGGGGTCGGGTATCTGGGAAGGCATGTGGCATAAGGACAGGGGTCGGGTATCTGGGAAGGCATGTGGCATAAGGACAGGGGTCGGGTATCTGGGAAGGCATGTGGCATAAGGACAGGGGTCGGGTATCTGGGAAGGCATGTGGCATAAGGAGAGGGGTTCGGGTATCTGGGAAGGCATGTGGCATAAGGACAGGGGTCGGGTATTTGGGAAGGCATGTGGCATAAGGACAGGGGTCGGGTATCTGGGAAGGCATGTGGCATAAGGACAGGGGTCGGGTATCTGGGAAGGCATGTGGCATAAGGACAGGGGTCGGGTATCGTGGAAGGCATGTGGCATATGGACAGGGGTCGGGTATCTGGGAAGACATATGGCATAAGGACAGGGGTCGGGTATCGTGGAAGGCATGTGGCATATGGACAGGGGTCGGGTATCTGGAAAGGCATGTGGCATATGGACAGGGGTCGGGTATCTGGGAAGGCATGTGGCATAAGGAGAGGGGTCGGGTATCTGGGAAGGCATGTGGCATAAGGACAGGGGTCGGGTATCTGGGAAGGCATGTGGCATAAGGACAGGGGTCGGGTATCTGGGAAGGCATGTGGCATATGGACAGGGGTCGGGTATCTGGGAAGACATATGGCATAAGGACAGGGGTCGGGTATCGTGGAAGGCATGTGGCATAAGGAGAGGGGTCGGGTATCTGGGAAGGCATGTGGCATAAGGAGAGGGGTCGGGTATCTGGGAAGGCATGTGGCATAAGGACAGGGGTCGGGTATCTGGGAAGGCATGTGGCATAAGGACAGGGGTCGGGTATCTGGGAAGGCATGTGGCATAAGGACAGGGGTCGGGTATCGTGGAAGGCATGTGGCATATGGACAGGGGTCGGGTATCTGGGAAGACATATGGCATAAGGACAGGGGTCGGGTATCGTGGAAGGCATGTGGCATATGGACAGGGGTCGGGTATCTGGAAAGGCATGTGGCATATGGACAGGGGTCGGGTATCTGGGAAGGCATGTGGCATAAGGAGAGGGGTCGGGTATCTGGGAAGGCATGTGGCATAAAGACAGGGGTCGGGTATCTGGGAAGGCATGTGGCATAAGGACAGGGGTCGGGTATCTGGGAAGGCATGTGGCATATGGACAGGGGTCGGGTATCTGGGAAGACATATGGCATAAGGACAGGGGTCGGGTATCGTGGAAGGCATGTGGCATATGGACAGGGGTCGGGTATCTGGGAAGGCATGTGGCATAAGGAGAGGGGTCGGGTATCTGGGAAGGCATGTGGCATAAGGACAGGGGTCGGGTATCTGGGAAGGCATGTGGCATAAGGACAGGGGTCGGGTATCTGGGAAGGCATGTGGCATAAGGACAGGGGTCGGGTATCTGGGAAGGCATGTGGCATAAGGACAGGGGTCGGGTATCTGGGAAGGCATGTGGCATAAGGACAGGGGTCGGGTATCTGGGAAGGCATGTGGCATATGGACAGGGGTCGGGTATCTGGGAAGGCATGTGGCATAAGGACAGGGGTCGGGTATCTGGGAAGGCATGTGGCATAAGGAGAGGGGTCGGGTATCTGGGAAGGCATGTGGCATAAGGACAGGGGTCGGGTATCTGGGAAGGCATGTGGCATAAGGACAGGGGTCGGGTATCTGGGAAGGCATGTGGCATAAGGACAGGGGTCGGGTATCGTGGAAGGCATGTGGCATAAGGACAGGGGTCGGGTATCTGGGAAGGCATGTGGCATAAGGACAGGGGTCGGGTATCTGGGAAGGCATGTGGCATAACGACAGGGGTCGGGTATCTGGGAAGGCATGTGGCATAAGGACAGGGGTCGGGTATCTGGGAAGGCATGTGGCATAAGGACAGGGGTCGGGTATCTGGGAAGGCATGTGGCATAAGGACAGGGGTCGGGTATCTGGGAAGGCATGTGGCATAAGGACAGGGGTCGGGTATCTGGGAAGGCATGTGGCATAAGGAGAGGGGTCGGGTATCTGGGAAGGCATGTGGCATAAGGAGAGGGGTCGGGTATCTGGGAAGGCATGTGGCATAAGGACAGGGGTCGGGTATCTGGGAAGGCATGTGGCATAAGGAGAGGGGTCGGGTATCTGGGAAGGCATGTGGCATAAGGACAGGGGTCGGGTATCTGGGAAGGCATGTGGCATAAGGACAGGGGTCGGGTATCTGGGAAGGCATGTGGCATAAGGACAGGGGTCCTATTATGGGGCTTCTTTTCGAAGAGGCGACAACGAAAGGAACTTACCTTCATGTTCCAACCTTCTAAATAAACCAGGACCATCAATGCCAGTTCTGAACTTTACTACTTGAATAGTATCGTGATAAACTCTTACTCTTCTCAGCTGTCGGTTTTAATCTATGTTAACATTACTGCTTTGTTGAGAAATGTAATATATTATTCGTCATTTGAAATAATTTCTATCTGAAGTTACCTGTCATTTTTGTAATTGTGCGAATATCATCGTATGGTTTGATCAGCGCTTAAGTTCTGAAACTTGTGTTGGTGTTTCGTTATAGCATAATATGTAGCATTTTCTGGACTAACCTCTGTTTCAGTAAGTTGAAAGGTAAAGGTCTAGCTGGGGGTATACCTTTCAGAGGCAATGACATTAATACCTCGATACACCAGATACAATGTAAAACGATATCCAGCATGCACACGAAGTCTTCTTGTGTTTCTCTCGGGGCATACTTCCCATTAGTATAACAGTTTACGACACCCTAAGTGTAAAATCGATTTGCCACTTACATCAATAAAAAATCATGGCACTATTCATGTGATATTCGATTCCGGGGAAGTTTGCATTTTTAACGTACTTCAATAATTTAACAAAGCCATTAATCTGTTTCCACCTGTATTGGAGCAACACGTGTTCCTCGGGTCTGTTTGTTGCCCTAGAGCCAAGCACGATGCCACGGGATGACCGTTCAGATCAAATTTTACCTTGGGCCGTTGATGAATAAACTGAAGGTTATTTATGAGAACAATATTTTCGACCACGCGGTTGGACAACTGTTAATGACGTGCCTATCAGGGTTGTATGAAGGCCGATTTGGGGTCTCAGCATGTTTTATGCAAGTTATCATCAGAATATATTTGATAAATTTGTAAAATCGCACGGTGCGATTTCTGCCGACTCGGAAAAGGTCTATCATTTATAGCCATACGATCAAATAAAGTGGTGGTTGCAATATTAAACCACCCGGACAATGTGGCTAGGTTGAGTGGTCCAACAATGTGAAGCCACAGTAACCAACCCCAATGTAGGTAGGCGGTTAATGGCTCTATCAATGAGCACTGCGCCTTTCCCGCTCAGTGCGTCCACCAATGGCTATTGACTTTATAAATGATGGAGCCATAAAACGTACTGCCTTCTCATCTTTAATGCACCATGTACATCCTCGGCGTGACGTAACGGCGGCGCCAGTTGGCGCGTTTCTTTGGTAACCCAGCAGGTCGGGAAGTGGTTGAGTATACCGAGCGGCCAAAAGAAATGCGCCCACTGCGGGCGGACACTGCTCGGAGCCCGGTCAACAAGAACACTAAGGGCGTGTTCGATTTACCTGAAACCGACGGGAAACCGAAACCGGTTTTGAAACCGGTTTCAACGGTTTGCCCACCCAAAGGCGAGCGCATATTTCATTTGTTTACAGTTTCATCATGTATTAAGGCAATACTGGATGTGCCGGGTACAACCCGCCCCCCTCCCCAACCATGTGCCAGAAAAGTCATCGAATTTCGGAAATAGAGACCGATTGGCCTCTATGTGTATGAAGTGGTGTGGTAAGGGCTTCGCGCTGCCCCCACAATGACCAACAGACATTTCGATGTGAAACAGCTGTGGCAGGACATTCTTCGTCTTACCACGTTAATCCATGTCATTACAGACCCGTTCCCACGGACACAATAGGCAGGCTAACCTGACCTGCGCCGCAACCGGTCAATACAGCCGAATCGTTGTCACGCGCACACATATCTCCATGTCTAACGATGCCTGTCGCTTACCACTTAAACAGATATTGCCACGCTAAAAGAACTTTAGCTCATATTAATCTTCTGTGCTTCCTCGCTCATATTATCAAGCTATAACGCCCCAAGTAGTAGAAGGGAATACTTTTTCCACTTGTTTTCGCACATGCCGATTGTTTTTAAAAAAAAGCGGAGCTTTCGTAACGCCACCGTGCGGGGAGCTTGGACCCCGGTCTCCTAGCAGCGCCCTCTACCCCAGTGGGCAAAGGGAGTTTTACCTGGGATCTCCCGGCAGAGGGCATTACGCTTAACCTGTAGTCTTTCTGCCCCAAGTCACCATCAGAATTATCCTTCATACGCGAAATTAAAATCAATCTAATCAAAGATCTATTGGCAGTTTGGTGTCACAACCACCACTGTTTAGCATACACTGTGGTCCTGGTGCCTTACCGGATGAAGGGATGTAAGTTTGATTAATTAGAAGCCATGTTACCTTCAAACTAGTTTTACGACTTCGATCGAGGTCAAAGGTGTAAATGGCCTTGAAATTTGACCCTGTGTCATTTTGAAATACTTTTTCGTTTAACCCTTCTATTGTGATCCTACGACAACGGAATGTATCAGAATGTCTATATATTTAACGTCTGGTATCAAAAATACAGAATTCAGCATAAACAACCATCTAAAACCAGTCGTGACCCCAGTAGCGTGGAGGTCAACCGTCAGGTTGGCGGTTGCGTGGGCCAGAGGTGATGTGAGGAACGAGCGCCCTCTGCTGGCAGAGTGTTTTACGTGGTGGGTAGTGAGGAGAGCCGAGGGTCTGTGGTGTGTGTGGGGGGGGGGGGCGTATAGGATGGATGACCATTTGGAAGGAAGGTGATGGCTGAAGGCTGCGACACCCAGACGGTGGCGACTGGGCGCCATTATCTGTGAAATCTGGGTCCACACATGTTGTTACGGCCCGTGGGGGAGAGGGCGGATGTGTGGGGGTGGTGGTGAGGGACAGCCGTGGGATGCCGGGGTAGCTCCGGGAGGCTGTGTCAGCAGAGATGGTTTTATTATCGCCCAGTACCTGAGGTCTCTGTGGCTGGACTCTGTGAGCGTCGAGCTGGGGATTTTATGGCATGGGGCGGCCGGTGTCGCCCACAGAGTGGCAGGGGTGTGGTCGGGGGTGTGTGGGTGTGGACGTGGGTGTGGGTGTGGGTGTGGGCGGGAGTGTGTGGGTGTGGGTGTGGACGTGGGTGTGTGGGTGTGGGTGTGGGTGTGGGTGTGGGCAGGGGTGTGTGGATGTGGGTGTGGGTGTGCGTGCGGGTGTGAGTGTGGGTGTGGGTGTGTGGGTGCTGGTCTAAATCGACCACACCATGCCGGAGCACAACGCCCCTCTGCGGTCAATTACGATACCACTCTCCTTGATCAGCGATGGCACGTGAGTTAAACCTGGCGGCGGTGACGTCATCACCTCCCCCGCTATGAACCAATCAACGCCGGGCTACCAGACAATTCCTCACTCCCTCTCTCGCTTTTTGAACGCCATAGCCGCCCCGCCCCACCCCCCCCCTCCATCTTACCCGCTGCTTGCCTACGGTTCCGTGGACCTGACTTATCCCCCCCCCCCCCTCCCCCCACCCGTCGCCTTAACCCATGCTCTCTACCACTGCACCAGCGCCGTTTTCATCTCTCTCTCCGTCAAATCGGCCCATTTCCTATCCCGGCCCATGCCCATTGCTTCCTTAGTCGAATCGCCCCATTTCCCATGGCGGCCCACTCCGACTGTCCTAATGGACAACACTTGACGGCCCTCAGCAGACAAATATCGATCTCGCAGAATTTGTATATCTTAATAATTCATCATTCGTCGCCTTGGAAACGGGTTTGGTTTCCGCTGCTGAAAATTTATGCAAAGAGCGATTCCGTTGTACAGGGTGAAGGGAGAAGTATCTTCACATACATATACTGGGTCGGCATGGTTATATGAGTGGTGATGGGGGGAGACACCGTGGCGGCCGGGGGTGGGGGAGGGGGGGTGCTACTCTTCCTTTGCGCTGCGTGGGTCGTGTGTCTTAATTATGGGGAATCTGAAGGCGGCCGCCCCGAGGATGGCAAGTGTCGCCCCCAGCGAGCGGCAACAGTACTATTGGGAGTTCTCGCTGGCCGGGGATATCGGCGGCGCTGGAAGGTTTTTGCAGTCGTTCTGCCGTCACGGCTACGATCACAGTGCCATCACAGCCACCCCCGCCACCCCCACCACGTGTTCAACATGTCATTGTCCCACCGCCCCCCTTCCCCCGTCCCACCCCCCAGGCCAGCGGCGGGAGAGTGGGTGCACTGGCTAACGAGGCGACGCACCAGCCTGCTGGGGTAACCAGTCAACCAGTAGATGGGGAGGGGGAGAGGGTGTAGTTCGGGAGCGAGCGTGAGAGGTAAGCCGTAGCTGTAGCGATGGCTGGGGGGAGCGCCTCGTGGTCAGGCTGGCGACGGTAGCCACCCCCCCCCCCACCTTCCCCTGGCCTGCTGGCTGGGGTGGCGTCTAACATCTTGCAGGCCCCGCGGTCTGCGACGCTCGCTGGAGCCCTGCCAAAGCCCGACCCGATCCAACAAGCACTCCGCCGACCGACCAGCTATCGCTGAGACCGCCTTTCGACGCAACGCCATCTAGCGAGCGATAGGCTGGTGAGCGTGTTCCGATAACGAGCGGTGGCCACTATTTCCCCGAGACACCTGCGGCGACCCAGCACTCCCCTCGGCGAGCGGGCAGCGAACGGGAGAGAGAGAGAGAGAGAGAGAGAGCGCGGCAGGCCAGCAGTGAGGAAACCCAGCCTGCCTCCAGCAAGGCCTTCAGTTGACCGGAGTCTGACCAACAGAAGGTGCACCTTGTCGATATCATTGTCAATTTTGTCTGTATCATTTTCCGAGCAAGCCATTTTTTTTCGCCATGATTTCGTTTTGGGTAGACGGTTAGGATTTTTGGTTTGTTGAAGTATTCGGCAACGTTTCACCATTGAAAGGATGGGTCCCTGGCCATTGACAGGCTGGATCCTGGCCGTGGGCAGACTGGTTCCCTGGCGGCGGTGCGGACTCTAGATTAACAGTAAATCATCGGACACACGCCACCACCAGCCACCAGCCACCAGCCACCAGCCACCGGGCACGTTCTAGCGGCTATTGTGATGCTGCGCCCGCCCATATGACGTGAAAGCCTCGCGGATTACTCGCCCACCAGTGACCTGTGCCGCCGATGGGGGTCGCGACGCCGCGGTCGCCGCCCTATGCCGACAATGGTGATGTATGGAGGCGGTGAGCACACGGCACCACAGAGAGACAGCCCGGGGGTGGCGGTCTGCCCGACAGCCCAGGGGTGGCGATCTGCCCAACAGCCCGGGGTTGTCGCTCTGCCCCACACCCCGGGGGGTGGCGGTCTGCCCTATGCTGGCAATGGTGCTGCATGGAGGCGGTGGGCACACGGCACCACAGACAGCCCGGGGGTGGCGGTCTGCCCAACAGCCCGGGGGTGTCGGTCTGCCCCACAGCCCGGGGGTGGCGGTCTATCCCACAGCCCGGGAGTGGCGGTCTATCCCACAGCCCGGGGGTGGCGGTCTATCCCACAGCCCGGGGGTGGCGGTCTGCCCCACAGGGGGGGGGGGGGTGGCGGTCTGCCCCACAGCCCGGGGGTGGCGGTCTGCCCCACAGCCCGGGGATGGCGGTCTGCCCCACAGCCCGGGGGTGGCGGTCTATCCCACAGCCCGGGGGTGGCGGTCTATCCCCCAGCCCGGGGGTGGCAGTCTATCCCACAGCCCGGGGGTGGCGGTCTGTCTCACAGCCTGGGGGTGGCGGTCTGTCCCACAGCCCGGGGGTGGCGGTCTGCCCCATGCCATCAACTGTTAACCCACTATATTTCTTAGGTGCTATGTAAGATATGCATGATTCAGGTAAGTATTGCCTCCTGCTTCTCAGAGGACACAGACGGCACTCCCATTGAGACGAGGACAAACAGAGAAAGAGTTAGGGAGTGGGGGCAGAGACGGAAGGAAGGGCAGATAGAGGGGAGAGAGAGGGCGAGGGAGGAGAGAGAGGGGCAGAGAGAGAGGCGGAGAATGAAGGAGATAGAGGGGAGAGAGAGGGAAGATAGAGGGAGGAGAGACGGAGAGAGTTAGAATGGCGGAAATAGAGAGAGAGAAGAGGGGCAGAGATATAAATGGAGAGAGGTAGAGGCGTAGAGAGAACCTCGCTATGTGACAGAGGTGGTGCGAACACAGCGCGAGGCCCACGCAGACATACATTGTGTCGCGGGATATCGGCCAAGTGATCATGATACATCTGGCCCTCCCCTCCCGGGTCACGTGGTTTGTGATGGCAGCGTGGCCGGAGACAAATGACCCACAGTCGTCCACATCCGGTTGGAATACAAGCAGGAAGCAGGCACACGTCATATACCGGCACAGCCGTGCCCCTAGCCCGTCACGACCCGACATAGCCCGGCATAACCCAGCCCGGCACAACCCGGCACAGCCCGGCACGGCTCGGGTATATGCCGGCATCCCCCAGCCTTGCACAGCCAAGCCCGGCACACCGCCCGGCGCACCGCCCGGCACACCGCCGCCAGGCCGACACCCACCTCCGGGGATTCATTGACCTGTCTCGGTTGACTGGAAACGTACAATGCCGCGCGCGCTCGCCCAACCGAACCCTCCATCATCGTGTATCAGTTCTGGGTATCGTCATGGCAACGATGACGCGCGGTCCTTGTCTGCGAGTGCCATTCACGCGAAGTCTTCGAATGGCAATTGTATCGGGTGCTTTGTTGTCGTCTTTACGTTTACGACGTCGGATGAATTCGTTCATAGAACTGTTTATGTTGCACTGGCAGCACTCATTTAAGTGATGCGTGTTTGCCACTTTCACTATATTGGTATCGATCAATAACATTACATGATATTAGTAGCCAATAATGTACTTAATGCCGACTTTTTGCGCTTTAAGCTCATGATGTTTACTGTCTGTGGTGTACAGATTTCCCTTCATTCTATGACAAGGTCGCCTCCAGCTTGAGGCATTGGTATTTGGCGGCAGGAGCAGCAGCAGCCGTAGATGTAATCCATGTCTTCGCCCTCGCCTCCCTCTATATTTGTCTTCCCACTTTGCCTGCCTCCCGGTGTATATCGCTCAGCCCTATGTGAAGTACATCGCTATGCATATCGCGCCCTCGTTACAATTCGTATGTCTCGTCACAATGATCGGATCTGTTTTCTTTCTGTCCTTTGGCGGCGCGGACCATTGGTTCAGTCTCACTGTCACTTGAACGTCCAGGTCGTATGCTTCGTTCACTGAATTCCAAAACACACATTGCTTCCCACTTCCAGAGAGGTCGTCGAGCTGGCTATATTTGGACTGTCTGCTTGCGACATCGCCGCATATCGCCTTGCAATATGTGCACTGTACTTCCTCTATAAACACCAGTAACAGGGTTAACAGTAGTAGCCCAGCGGCAGGCGGTCTATGGACTTGGTAAGTTCGCTGCTGCGGCCCCTCCCCTGGGATATTGGGGATGTTCGCTCTTGGGCAAAGCAGAAGTGAGGTCAGAGCAGTATCATTAATCCCCAGGTCAGGACGGGTGCTTCCCCCTGGCGGTCGGCACGACGCCCCGTGGAATGGCAAATCCGGGCTCCGTGTTTGATACAGGACGACCGGACCGGACTGCCGGGCGTAGGGGAGTTGGGGGGGGGGGGGGGCGGGTAGCTCGCGCCTTGACCACCATCGGGACGGACGGACGGGCCAAGCATGTGGCCCCGAAAACCCTCTGTCGTGGGCGGGTGGTCGGAATATGGCAGTCCCGGAAGACGTATTGATGTTCTTTGCTCTACTCAGACGTCTTCGTCCGACCGACCGACCGACGGGGGAGGGACCGCTATATTGGGACCTCAGTATAGGGGTGAGCGGGGCCATGGCTGTTCATCCTGATGGCCGGCGACTGCCCATTAAGAGGACGAACAGCACGCTAAGGCAGGAGGCGGTATTGATGTTTATCATCGCATTGTAAACAGCTTCATCTGGGAAAGGGAGAGGGAACCACTTTTATTAAAGGGCAAGCGGTTCACAGATCCATATATTAAAGAGAAAGGGGATCAGACCCACTTGATCAAGAGCAGCAGATCACAGCCCTTTCCCATTAAAGGGAATGAGATCTCAGACCCATTTGGGTAAAGGGAAGAAGCGCACAGACCCATCTCATTAAAGGGAAGAAGCGCACAGACCCATCTCATTAAAGGGAAGAAGCGCACAGACCCATCTCATTAAAGAGAAGGGGATCACAGACCCCTCTCATTAAAAGGAAGGGGATCACAGATCCATCAACTTTGACTATTGACACACTTGACCCTTCGCATTACTTTGTTGCGCGAGACGTTCTAGAATGTCGCGTTCTTCTATGTTGACTTGACGAGCATATTTCATCCAGTTTCCCCGCAGACTGTTTGCCCGGGTATCTAGTTCCCGAGGTCCTGGTGTCCTGCATCGAAAAGCCAGGATAGTCCCAGGCCCACACGTCATTAATAGCATTATCTCTGACTTTGCCGCATCCCAGGAGTGGAAGGCAGGGATAACGGTGGACGTTATTTGTTCGCCGAGAGTTAAATATTCATGATGTTCATCCGTCGTTGTGATGTCTATCGCCATGTCTGTGTGGTCGCAGGATAAAGATCCCACGTCCTTCTTCGCAAAGAGTAGGGGGTTATCCCTGGGGACATGGCTCCAGTCTCCCTTCCTTGTCCCATTGACGCCATATGACCAAAAGTGATTAAAGCTAGCGTCCTTAATATACAATCAATCACTGTATACAGATCCCTTAACTCCCAACCTCTTCGATAAAGCGATAAAACATACAGCCACCCTGGAGCCCACAACTGTAAACTGTGACTGATATATAGCGGCTGCAGACCGTGCCCAAATAGAAATAGGACCACCATGGCGTATAAATACGTGACTTCGACATTCCAGCTGCGTAATAAAGGAATCCCTCAAGCCGGACATCCCCAGTCTGCCAGTAGTGCGGCCCCGTGACACCTCCTCGTGGTCCTGGCCACCCACCCATCCACTTGCCATGCACCCCCTCTCCCGCTGCCGTAATGCAGCCCTCCAGTGGCTCCCCCTCGTGGCTAACCCCTACTGGCAACCCCTGGCTGGTGGTGGTTACCCGTCTCTATAGAAGCCCCCCCTCCCAGCGGTTAATATCCGTCACTAGACCTCTACTCCCCCTCCCCCATCCCTCCCTCCACCCCCCCCCCCCCCACACACGCATCACGCCCATCTGCCACTG
Source organism: Arenicola marina (assembly GCA_964019135.1). Taxonomy (NCBI): domain Eukaryota; kingdom Metazoa; phylum Annelida; class Polychaeta; family Arenicolidae; genus Arenicola; species Arenicola marina. The sequence goes on along the minus strand of OZ025264.1, from coordinate 3,149,395 downwards.
GGGGGGGGGGGGGGTGAGCGGACGACCTCAATACGATTAGTGCGGGAGAGTGAATCTGCCGCGTGATTGGTGGAGAATGACCTGCACCTGGGTCCCATGGTGTCAGACATTAGCAGGTTAATCTTCATCCAGACGTGGCCTCCGCGCTGTAATCTCATCTTGACAACTGTCACGCTGGACCTCACTTCGCCGTAATATATATCTTTAATATGTATATAAAGATACATATATAGCTCCTCTCTTCCTCGTCCTGCTGCATATTGGATTAACCCTTTGTCCTGGTGCCCTACTCTATGGGTCTGTGTTTCATTTGGTCTTCCATTATTATTAGATTAACCCTTTGCTCTTGGTCTTTCTCCGGTCGCTTCCTGTCACACTGTCACAATTTGGCATCATACCCTATGCTATTATATTAACCCCGAACCCTTTTGTTCCTGTAGATGACATATCACCAGTTTTGCCCCCAGTGTTAGAGAGACATACCTCTGTCTATTGTAGTCTGTGGACACGCCGTTATCGTCACGACGTGCCACTCGTGGACTCCGAGCAGTGATCATGGCCAAACACGGTCTGTGGCCTTGACCTTGAGACAGCCATAATCTCGATCCGGATACACCGAAGGGGAAACTTGATTGGTCCATATATGTGAACATATATGAGTGAGCAGTGTCGCCTGTCCTCTGCCTGTGAAACAAATAGATCAAATAATGTCGCTGTTTGTCTAAGTATTACATGCAATACAACTCACGTGATCGTCGATACATGCAATGCCGTAATTAGATCAGATGCTTTGAAACAATACCAATGCAACTTCTAGTAGTGAACCGCCTTAATTGATTCAGAAAATAATGACGTGTGATTCGTTGTGAAAACAAATCTGCGTATTGACGTCCAAACCAAACACGAGCGTTGCCATGGAGAGGGCGCCCCCGTGGGATCAACAGGCCGCCATGACAGTGCATAATGGGCACCTTTAATGGCGCCTTTAATGGCACCTCTGTCGTCCTGTCTGTCAGACACGTGGCGCCCCTTGCGTCATCGATCAGTGGATTGCGTAACGCGGCAGTCGCAATGCATTGTCTCACCTCCTCGTGTGCAGTGGTTCGGAGGGCGAGTTGTGTGGTCATTGGTTGGGATAGCGAGTTGTGTGGTCAGTTGCCACACATTGTATTCTGTGCAACGCGTGCATCTCATCATAAAGCGCCTGGTGGTTCTGCTGTTGATTGGTGGTTCTGCTGTTGATTGGTGGTTCTATTGTCTATTGGTGGTTCTACTGTCTATTGGTGGTTCTACTGTCTATTGTTGGTTCTGCTGTCTATTGGAGGTTCTGCTGTCTATTGGAGGTTCTGCTGTCTATTGGAGGTTCTGCTGCTGCTGCTGCTTTGGCTGCCCGTGTTGCCATACGTGGCTGTGCAGTCCTCGTTGCGTGGTAACCGACACGCGGAAACGACCGGTATTTTTTGAAGACACGGCTAATAGTACACACCTCCTGTTGTAAACCTCGTGACTCCTGGCCGGCTATCAGCCTGGGGCTCTCTCCTCAGAATGTCTTCTGCTTGCTCCCCTGGCCTTAAGGCATATTAAGAGATAATATTCACGGCGTCTTTTCTCTCCCCACCCGCACCCCCGCCCCCCACCCGCCCCACACCCGCTCCCTGCCCACCGTGTGACGTGACCACCCCACGCCACCACCGCCCGCCCCCGCAGGAGGAGGCCCACGGACGAGGAGGAAGAGGAAGAGGAAGAGGAGGTTGTCCGTGGAGTGTGGAGGCGACGTGAGGCCCTGTCGCCGCGCTTACCAGTTACCCCACACGCACCACGACCCGGGCAACACCGGTCGCCTCATCACCATTAACGCTCTCAGAGATTGGCGTTTTTGTTCGGGGCTGGTTTTTACCAGGTCTCGCCACACACAACGGAATATTCCTCATTGGGTGACGTCCCCACCCATAGACTCCATCGATTATAAGCCAAAGGAAAAACAATACAACCCAGGTGTACCCGCTACGCATGCGCGAGCTTTCAGCGTAATCTCGCGTGAAAGGCCCCGGGCCGGGCCCACCAGAGCTGCGCGTGTATCTGGCCGCGCGGGAGTCTCTCTACCTGATATACTGGGTGCGCATGCGCGTGGCGATAGGCCATGTCCGACACCTCCCTGTCAGGAGCCAGCGACAAGCCGCGGGAGGATTATCGCGACAACAGGGGAAACGGAACCAAACGCAGGATGCCCAACAAGTTTGACGGGACGCGACCAACAGAGGATGAGATTGTAATCGGAGGTACGTCAGTAACAGGGAACCAACTCATTGGGTTATAAGATTGTAATCTGATGCACGTCAGTGACAGGTAATCAGCTAATTGGGTTATGAGATGGTAATCGGAGGTACCTCAGTGAGACAGGGAACCGGCTCATTGGGTTATGAGATTGTAATCGGATACGTCAGTGACAGGTAACCAGCTAATTCGGTTATGAGATTGTAATCGGGTTATGCGATTATAATCAGAAGAATCTCAGTGGGACAGGGAACCAGCTCATTGGGTTATGAGATTGTAATCTGATGTACGTCAGTGACAGGGAACTAGCTCATTGGGTTATGAAATTGTAATCGGAAGTACGTCAGTGACAGGGAACCAGCTCATTGGGTTATGAAATTGTAATCGGAAGTACGTCAGTGACAGGGAACCAGCTCATTGGGTGATATTGTAAACATAACGATGAGTGTGATGTGATGTAACTTGTTGGGAGCTCTGGCAGATAGAAGCCCCCCCCCCCTCCCAACCCCCGCCCCGTCCATCAAGCACGGAAGGCAGGATTGTTAATGATTCTGTAACGCAAATTCCTGAACAAAGAATGACATAATATACACATAATGACTGTCACATGCAAACTTGATATCGCATTTAATGCCATGTGCTAAAGTATCCATTTTAGTTCTAGTATATAACCCTAACACTGAGCGGGGTGGGTGTGGTGGTTGAGGACGCTTGTCGCATCCCCCAGCACCCCCCCCCCACCCTAACCCTGAGGTAGGTGGGTGTGGTGGTTGAGGACGCTTGTCGCATCCCCCAGCCCCCCCCCTAACCCTAACCCTGGGCGGGGTGGGGATGGTGGTTGGGGGTGCTTGTCTCATTCCCCAGCCCCCTCCCCCCTCACCCTAACCCCGGGCGGGGTGGGGATGGTGGTTGGGGGTGCTTGTCTCATTCCCCAGCCCCCCCACTCACCCTAACCCCGGGCGGGGTGGGGATGGTGGTTGGGGGTGCTTGTCTCATTCCCCAGCCCCCCCCCTCACCCTAACCCTGGGCGGGGTGGGGGTGGTGGTTGGGGGTGCTTGTCTCATTCCCCAGCCCCCCCCTCACCCTAACCCTGGGCGGGGTGGGGGTGGTGGTTGGGGGTGCTTGTCTCATTCCCCAGCCCCCCCCCCCTCACCCTAACCCTGGGCGGGGTGGGGGTGGTGGTTGGGGGTGCTTGTCTCATTCCCCAGCCCCCCCCCCTCACCCTAACCCTGGGCAGGGTGGAGGTGGTGGTTGGGGGTGGTTGTCTCATTCCCCAGCCCCCCCCTCACCCTAACCCTGGGCGGGGTGGGGTGGTGGTTGGGGGTGCTTGTCTCATTCCCCAGCCCCCCCCCCCTCACCCTAACCCTGGGCGGGGTGGGGGTGGTGGTTGGGGGTGCTTGTCTCATTCCCCAGCCCCCCCCCCTCACCCTAACCCTGGGCAGGGTGGGGGTGGTGGTTGGGGGTGCTTGTCTCATTCCCCAGCCCCCCCTCACCCTAACCCTGGGCGGGGTGGGGGTGGTGGTTGGGGGTGCTTGTCTCATTCCCCAGCCCCCCCCCCCTCACCCTAACCCTGGGCGGGGTGGGGGTGGTGGTTGGGGGTGCTTGTCTCATTCCCCAGCCCCCCCCCCTCACCCTAACCCTGGGCGGGGTGGGGGTGGTGGTTGGGGGTGCTTGTCTCATTCCCCAGCCCCCCCCTCACCCTAACCCTGCGCGGGGTGGGGGTGGTGGTTGGGGGTGCATGTCTCAGATGCGTCGTCTGTTTTATGCCGTATACTTTGAGCCTGCTGTTGCCATGACGACCACCAAATGGCTTGCGGGGACCCAGGGAAGGCCTGTGATGTTAGTTGGTGGGGGCGACCTCTCGTTGTCCTGGCGACCCCACCCTAAACGCCGTCCCCGGGAACATGTCACTGCACCTCTATATCCACGCCGCCGCCCGCTCCAGTCCCCTTTGCCTCTACCCCCACTTGGGGGACTGTAAACTATAAATCTCGATGAAAGAACTTTTTTATGCCGGGGAGCGACCTCGGTACAGACGCCGGTACAGACCCATGTCACCGTCGTTTCATCTCTTCTCTGGGGGTGCGGGGTGTGTGGGTGGGGTGGGATGGGGTAGGGGGGCGGGGGGTCGAGCTATGCCGGCGTGTGTCGTTAAGACGAGATGCGGCTAGAACAGCGCACGAGGACGGCTAATTTTTCCCTTGGAATCTTCCAGGACTTCCACTTCCGCCCGTAAGATGGCGCTCAGCAGTTTTACGACCACGTTCTGTGGGTGGCATAATATTCACATACCAGCAATTTGCACACGTCACCACTCCTCAACCTGGCCATGCTTCCCGCACGCCTTGAGACCTCACTTCCGGTCTACCTCGTTCTGACATTACCACCTCGCATGGTGTGTTATTACCCGATACTGATAATTGCCTCTTTGTGGGTTCTTTATTTTGCTGTTACCGATCTTCTGTGTTATAAGTCGCCGCCAAGTCCTCTCCCGCTGCTGGTAAATACTCATTTTAGAGACATGTAAACAAGCTGAAATGGTGAGCCTGTCTGGTAGATGGCGAATACTGTCGTAGTAGAATGTATATTTTACCATATCAGTAATGGACCCTTGAGACAAAAATACACAAGTCATCAATCGTTTTTTTTCTTATTAATATAACGTAATAAATATTGTACGGTTACTTTTCTTGGGTAGAAAACGTATTTCTGTCCAGTTTCGCGAACGAAAAGTAAACTCGCCATGCTATATTTGCGAATCTGCCTTTTTGTTTCGCGTTTGTTCTTGCATCGCCATGTTGTTCCACGAGATTTGTTTTCTGTATGAAGTGGTTACATGATGTATCTCCATGTTGTTCCACGAGATTTGTTATCAGTAGGAAGTGGTTACATTATGTAACGAGGAACAGCGAGGCAAAGAGAAAGAAAAAAATAAGCTGGGTTGAGCAAAGAGGGTGAAAATTGAAAATTGAACAATAGAACACGGTCAGTATAAGTATAAAAAAACGAGGTAGAAACCGGGCTTACAGACAGATTTACATGGAAAGCAATCTCGCTTATAAGCAGACCACGAGACCAGGTAATGTCAACAGAATAAGCAAAACATTACCATGAAGCATATTGAAAAAGGTTTGAATCATTCTAGGAATAAATAGAGAGTTAAATATGTATTATGTGGTAGCTCCGGGGGTCACTTCGTACCCCGGGGGTCACTCCGTACCCTGGGGGTCGCTTCGTACCCCGGGGGTCACTCCGTATCTGGCATCTGGGTCACTCCGTACCCCTGGGGTCACTTCGTACCCCGGGGGTCACTTCGTACCCCTGGGGTTACTCCGTACCCCTGGGGTCACTCCATATCTGGCATATGGAAGGTCACACGGGTTCTGGAGAGTCTCATAGTAACGGATAGATACAGCCGTATGGCTGAGAGGCCAAGAAGGCTGGACGACCGTGAGTGTGCCGAGACAGGGCGGGCCAGGGCGGCCCAGGGCAGCCCAGGGCGGCCCAGGCGGCCCAGGGCGGCCCAAGGCGGCCCAAGGCGGCCCAGGGCGGCCCAAGGCGGCCCAGGGCGGCCCAAGGCGGCCCAGGGCGGATCAAGGCGGCCCAAGGCGGCCCAGGGCGGATCAAGGCGGATCAAAGCGGCCCAGGGCGGATTAAGGCGGGCCAAGGCGGCTCAGGGCGTACAAGGGCGGCCCAGGGCGGGGCCAGGGCGGGCCAGGGCGGCCCAGGGCGGGCCAAGGCGGGCCAGGGCGGGCCAGTGCGAAACAGCTGGGTGCACCGTCTGACATACTAAATTGGGTTTTGGTGGGGCGGGTGGATGGGCCTTGCAAGCCTGTAGCTGTAAAGTGCGGTGTGACTCGGCCGGCTTGAGACGAGAGGTGCCGGTAGGAGATGGGGGGGGGGGAGGATGCCGGAGGATGGGGGGTAGCCCGGATTGAGAAGAGGGGTGCCAGTAGGAGATGGGGGGGGGGAGGATGCCGGAGGATGGGGGGTAGCCCGGATTGAGAAGAGGGGTGCCAGTAGGGGTTGAGGGGGGCGGGGGCGGCACGACATATCCCAGATTTATTAGAAGGGCGTTTTAGGAGGTTCGCCCCATGATGGGATAAGTCACGGTCACGTGAGCGGTGAGAGTAAAGACCCTCAGCCGTGGCGGGTGGCAGGGCACAGGTCACGTGATCGATGCGCCTCCACTGTTTCCCGGCCCTCTAGCGGCCGTCGCTCCAATCAGAGGGATAAACGTGTGACGTCACAGACTGAAGGAAATCTCGGCCGGGGGTCGCTGGGGAGTCGCTGACCGTAGCGCCGTCTGTACGGAGATTTACAAGCCGGGCAGGAATCGAGTCGGCAAGATGTCTACATTTTCGAGGCCCCAGTAGAGTTAGGCCGCCTCACAGAGGTTCCTGTCAGTTGCTCGGGATATATACGTGTACAGCAATAATCATTTTTGAATATTGCAATGTATCTTTAATGAAAAAAGATGCATAGCATTATTCGAATACTAACTAAAGCTAAATAGCAGGAAACTCTTTGCCGAAAGAAGCATAATTACATATTCGAAGCATAGCACTTGAAGACATGAAATATGATCTTCTCCATGAGTGCCGCAGAATTCGAAAGTTGACGATGAAATCGTTCATCATATAATGCGGTTGAACATCTTATTAAGTTACAACTAATAGCGTACTAATAAGCGAAAGAAATAACAGTATGACAGTATTTTGTTTGTATAGAATACTCAAACTGCGCCTAAAGCACGGTAATAAACGAATATCAGTCCAGTAAAACTAAGGCCCAAACTCATACATTGATTGAGTAGAAGAAGAAGGGGGTTGATTGAGTAAAAAAAGGGGCTGTTTCCCGTCCGTTGTTCGTCATTTAACGTACCTTCAGTGGACAAAAGTTGCTACTGATGGGATAATGCGTTGGGAAAAATATTATTACAGTTGGCACCTAGCCAAGAAGCCCGCCGCAGACATGGTCACTATGCGGGATAAGCACCCGAAAGCGATATTACGCGCGGGAAAAGGTGATAAGGACCCAGCGGTAGTGTTGACACATGCGATAGCGTTATCACATCTAAGAGCGACAATGTTGATACATTTAAGTCGGACCATGCAGTGCATGCAGTGGTTCGGTTGGATATACGTTCAAGGTGGCTGCTGGTGCCAATGTACTCTAGCATGCCGCGGCATAGTGAGACAGACAGCTTCATTTCATTAGTATAGATAAAAAAACACAGAAGGGGGACCTCCCTGGTGTAGAGATTAGAACACAGACGAGGGGTGGGGGGGGGGAGGGACTCCTTGGCCTAGCGTAGCCCTTGTGTACACAGAGGCCGTCCCTTGGCCTAGCGTAGCCCTTGTGTACACAGAGGCCGTCCCTTGGCCTAGCGTAGCCCTTGTGTACACAGAGGCCGTCCCTTGGCCTAGCGTAGCCCTTGTGGACACAGAGGCCGTCCCTTGGCCTAGCGTAGCCCTGGTGTACACAGAGGCCGTCCCTTGGCCTAGCGTAGCCCTTGTGTACACAGAGGCCGTCCCTTGGCCTAGCGTAGCCCTTGTGTACACAGAGGCCGTCCCTTGGCCTAGCGTAGCCCTTGTGTACACAGAGGCCGTCCCTTGGCCTAGCGTAGCCCTTGTGTACACAGAGGCGTCCTTCAACACCGTTTCGTTTTAACCCTAGACGATGCGACCAAAAGCGTCTCGCCCAGGAGTTGTATGGAAGTGAGTGGGTTATAGTGGAGGTGTTGGGGTAGGGTGCACTGATATGCCTCTTCTGCAAATTAAAGAATATGTTCATCACCATCTAGGATACACCACACCATACATCACCCTTCCCGCTCATACCCCCCCCCCCACCCCCCGCAACACACATACCCACCCCCACAACCATGCTCAACCCATACAAACATGCCCACCCCCATACAACCATACCCACCCCCCACAACCGTACCCACCCCCACAAGCCATGCCCATTCACCACTTCACCACTGTATCCCCCCACTCTCTCTACAGCCATACCCACCCCCTCCACATCACCCCCCCACCAATCCCCCACCCCCGCCTCTGTACCACATCCCACCCACTCCCCGGACCTTATGCCTGGAGATATCGCTGAGTTTGATGACTGGGCCCCTCCCGTGAAACAACCGCAAGAATTTTACTAGCCTTGGCGTCTGTAGCCACCGGTTGTTGACTTTGCTGTTGACGTGTTGACCTGTGTTCTGTTTCATGTTGACATATTGACCAGTGCTCTGTTTCATGTTGACCTGTGCTCTGTTTTATGTTGACGTGTGGACCTGTGTTCTGTTTCATTTTGACCTGTGCTCTGTTTCATGTTGACCTGTGCTCTGTTCCATGTTGACCTGTGCACTGTTTCATGTTGACATGTTGACCTGTGCTCAGTTTCATGCTGACCTGTTGACCTGTGCTCTGTCTCATGTTGACCTGTGCTCTGTCTCATATTGAGCTGTGTTCTCTCTCATGTTGACATGTGCTCTGTTTCATGTTGACATGTTGACCTATGCTCTGTATCATGTTGACCTATGCTCTGTATCATGTTGACCAGTGGTCTGTCTCATGTTGAGCTGTGCTCTGTCTCATGTTGACCTGTGCTCTGTTTCATGTTGACATGTTGACCTGTGCTCTGTCTCATGTTGACCTGTGCTCTGTCTCATATTGAGCTGTGTTCTCTCTCATGTTGACATGTGCTCTGTTTCATGTTGACATGTTGACCTATGCTCTGTATCATGTTGACCTATGCTCTGTATCATGTTGACCTGTGCTCTGTTTTATGTTGACATGTTGACGTGCGCTCTGTCTCATGTTGACCTGTGTTCTGTCCCATGTTGACCTGTGCTCTGTTTCATGTTGACATGTTGACCCGTGCTCTGTCTCATGTTGACCTGTGCTCTGTCTCATATTGAGCTGTGTTCTCTCACATGTTGACCTGTGCTCTGTTTCATGTTGACCTATGCTCTGTATCATGTTGACCTGTGCTCTGTTTTATGTTGACATGTTGACCTGCGCTCTGTCCCATGTTGACCTGTGTTCTGTCTCATGTTGACCTGTGCTCTGTCTCATGTTGACCTGTGCTCTGTTTCATGTTTCATGTTCACATGTTGACCTGTGTTCGGTTTCATGTTGACGTGTTGACCTGTGCTCTGTCTCATGTTGACGTGTTGACCTGTGTTCTGTTTCATGTTGACGTGTTGACCTGTGTTCTGTTTCATGTTGACGTGTTGACCTGTGTTCTGTTTCATGTTGACGTGTTGACCTGTGTTCTGTTTCATGTTGACCTGTGCTCTCTTTCAGCCGACAACCAGACGGACGGCTTGGGATGCTGTGGCTGGACGCTGACCATCTTCTCGTGGTTCTTGGTGGTGATCACCTTCCCGCTGTCCCTGTGTGTGTGCATGAAGGTCAGTGTACGCTGTTTATAGTGTGTACCTTGATGAAGGTCAGTGTACGCTGTTTATAGTGTGTACCTTGATGAAGGTCAGTGTACGCTGTTTATAGTGTGTATCTTGATGAAGGTCAGTGTACGCTGTTTATAGTGTGTATCTTGATGAAGGTCAGTGTACGTTGTTTATAGTGTGTATCTTGATGAAGGTCAGTGTACGCTGTTTATAGTGTGTATCTTGATGAAGGTCAGTGTACGCTGTTTATAGTGTGTACCTTGATGAAGGTCAGTGTACGCTGTTTATAGTGTGTACCTTGATGAAGGTCAGTGTACGCTGTTTATAGTGTGTACCTTGATGAAGGTCAGTGTAGCTGTTTATAGTGTGTATCTTGATGAAGGTCAGTGTACGCTGTTTATAGTGTGTATCTTGATGAAGGTCAGTGTACGCTGTTTATAGTGTATATCTTGATGAAGGTCAGTGTACGCTGTTTATAGTGTGTATCTTGATGAAGGTCAGTGTACGCTGTTTATAGTGTGTACCTTGATGAAGGTCAGTGTACGCTGTTTATAGTGTGTATCTTGATGAAGGTCAGTGTACGCTAAAGCAACGGTTTCTAGACATAATAATGACATATGGTAAAGGTTTTCATGACTGAACGGGGCAGAGAGCTTTCCATTATAACCATGCATAACGGAGCCTAACATACCACACTGTGACTCTTTCATGAGCTAAATCAGCGCCCTCTGTCGGGGAACTGATCACTCAAGTGTCCATCATATAGGGATGAAAGAAAGAACGGGGGGTGGGGGGGTCCATCTCATCCATGCTGATGCCGTGTTGACACTGAATCACATGACTCTCTGACAAAGCTGTAGCTAAATGGGTGATTGTGGCAATTAAAAGGTCGATCCATGTGTCAAACGATCGAGAGCTTGTGGGGAAGAGGCCATTTAGACCCGATTTCTCCCCCCACTGTTGAGCTCCTGCCGACGTTATGGGCTTGGGCGCCCCCTGTCGGTGGGACCGGTCAACAACAAGTGCACACGTTTGTGACGTTTCACCACAGGTACAAGTTTTGACCCTTGCGGAGGGAAAACCGTTACCGTTAAATAATATCGGCATAATTATTCAAACAAAATGTATTTGTGAAAGCACATAATATTATATTAATGGTAAGCGTTCTTGTAAAACTCTGCCATGGCGTTTAGACACTAGCTAGTAGAATAGATATGTTTCTTTTTCGAAATTTAATTTATCATTTTTGCGCGATGTAAATATTTATATGGCCATGATCCAAGCTCCCCGCATTTTAAGATTCTTGAAAAACGGTCAAATCAGCCGTAATTTCTTGCAACGTTATAATTTCCAAGAGTAAAATATAAAAAACTGTGTATTTAATACAGCAAAATATTTTTTGTACAACATTTAAAAATGTTCTAATTGAGAGAGAACACTTTCTGTTGAAAGGGAACCTGATACCGTGTGTTATTAGGCTTAGACTGAGTCCCCGGCACTAATTTGTAGAAATGCGCGGCGCATTTTTTCTATCAATTTGCGCAGCGCTGCCCTGGCGAGCGAGTGTGAAAATGCGTCGAGGAAATAGGCGACAACAGAGATATAATGGAGACTTTCCTTTTCATCACCTGATTTCATGTGTTATTAGGCTTAGACTGGGTCCCGGCACTAATTTGTAAAAAATGCACCGCGCATTTTTCCTCTGTCGCAATTTGCGCAGCGCCGCCCTGGCGAGCGAGTGTGAAGATGCGTTGAGGACGTAGGCGACAACAGAGATATAATGGAGCCCTAGCGGAGTGAACCGAAGGCAGAGAGTGGGTGTAGGTGTGGCATCGGGGGCCCCGAGAGACATTATACACGAGTGGTTTGGCGAGCTCTGCGGCTTGAGGATGTCGCGCGATAGGTTAATCATCAGTTCAACACAAATAACAAAGCTCTCAAGCAAACGGGGGAACACAATACAGAACTGAAGCCGTAAAGTAGAATCACTTCCTGGGAATCCAGCGGTGGACGCCTAATAAAGACCTGCTGGTTAATTATGTAAGATGGGAAGCGACGACTGCCCGTATGTAGCCACTCTACGGCGCTGCCATGGCAACGAGTCAACCGTTCAGCGTGGTGCATTATGGGGGAAATGACACGTGATCATGTCGCAGCACTGTGGTTGGACTGGCGGATAGGGGTGGGGAGGGGGGGTGGAGGGTGGAGGAAGTAGGTTATTGTTAACAAATAAACTTGATCTGCCCATGGGAAATCCCCCACAATGTCAACAGGCGTGCTACCATGCCCACATTAGCGGTCCACCCCGCCCCCCTCCAGCCCGCCCCCCTCTGGCCATCCGCGGGTGACGAACTTACATTATTCACGAGATGGCGCTGCGGTGGTTGTGCGCCGACCCTCTGTGACTGCATCCCGCCGTGTCTCCATCAGGGTGGGGTGGGGCGGAGGGGGGGGAGTAGGCGCCGACCCTCTGTGACTGCATCCCGCCGTGTCTTCATCAGGGTGGCGGGGGGGGGGGGAGTAGGCGCCGACCCTCTGTGACTGCATTCCGCCGTGTCTTCATCAGGGTGGCGGGGGGGGGGGGAGTAGGCGCCGACCCTCTGTGACTGCATCCCGCCGTGTCTCTATCAGGGTGGCGGGGGGGGGGTGAGTAGGCGCCGACCCTCTGTGACTGCATCCCGCCGTGTCTCTATCAGGGTGGCGGGGGGGGGGGGGGGGGAGTAGGCGCCGACCCTCTGTGACTGCATTCCGCCGTGTCTTCATCAGGGTGGCGGTGGGGGGGGGAGTAGGCGCCGACCCTCTGTGACTGCATCCCGCCGTGTCTTCATCAGGGTGGCGGGGGGGGGGGGAGTAGGCGCCGACCCTCTGTGACTGCATTCCGCCGTGTCTTCATCAGGGTGGCGGGGGGGGGAGTAGGCGCCGACCCTCTGTGACTGCATCCCGCCGTGTCTTCATCAGGGTGGCGGGGGGGGGGGGGGAGTAGGCGCCGACCCTCTGTGACTGCATCCCGCCGTGTCTTCATCAGGGTGGCGGGGGGGGGGGGGAGTAGGCGCCGACCCTCTGTGACTGCATTCCGCCGTGTCTTCATCAGGGTGGCGGTGGGGGGGGGAGTAGGCGCCGACCCTCTGTGACTGCATCCCGCCGTGTCTCTATCAGGGTGGCGGGGGGGGGGGGGGGAGTAGGCGCCGACCCTCTGTGACTGCATCCCGCCGTGTCTCTATCAGGGTGGCGGGGGGGGGGGGGAGTAGGCGCCGACCCTCTGTGACTGCATTCCGCCGTGTCTTCATCAGGGTGGCGGTGGGGGGGGGAGTAGGCGCCGACCCTCTGTGACTGCATCCCGCCGTGTCTTCATCAGGGTGGCGGTGGGGGGGGGAGTAGGCGCCGACCCTCTGTGACTGCATTCCGCCGTGTCTTCATCAGGGTGGCGGTGGGGGGGGAGTAGGCGCCGACCCTCTGTGACTGCATTCCGCCGTGTCTTCATCAGGGTGGCGGTGGGGGGGGGGAGTAGGCGCCGACCCTCTGTGACTGCATCCCGCCGTGTCTTCATCAGGGTGGCGGGGGGGGGGGGGGGGAGTAGGCGCCGACCCTCTGTGACTGCATCCCGCCGTGTCTTCATCAGGGTGGCGGTGGGGGGGGGGGAGTAGGCGCCGACCCTCTGTGACTGCATCCCGCCGTGTCTTCATCAGGGTGGCGGTGGGGGGGGGAGTAGGCGCCGACCCTCTGTGACTGCATCCCGCCGTGTCTTCATCAGGGTGGCGGTGGGGGGAGTAGGCGCCGACCCTCTGTGACTGCATCCCGCCGTGTCTTCATCAGGGTGGCGGGGGGGGGGGGAGTAGGCGCCGACCCTCTGTGACTGCATCCCGCCGTGTCTTCATCAGGGTGGCGGTGGGGGGGGGAGTAGGCGCCGACCCTCTGTGACTGCATCCCGCCGTGTCTTCATCAGGGTGGCGGTGGGGGGGGAGTAGGCGCCGACCCTCTGTGACTGCATCCCGCCGTGTCTTCATCAGGGTGGCGGTGGGGGGGGGAGTAGGCGCCGACCCTCTGTGACTGCATCCCGCCGTGTCTTCATCAGGGTGGCGGTGGGGGGGGGAGTAGGCGCCGACCCTCTGTGACTGCATTCCGCCGTGTCTTCATCAGGGTGGCGGTGGGGGGGGGGAGTAGGCGCCGACCCTCTGTGACTGCATCCCGCCGTGTCTTCATCAGGGTGGCGGTGGGGGGGGGAGTAGGCGCCGACCCTCTGTGACTGCATTCCGCCGTGTCTTCATCAGGGTGGCGGTGGGGGGGGAGTAGGCGCCGACCCTCTGTGACTGCATTCCGCCGTGTCTTCATCAGGGTGGCGGTGGGGGGGGGGGAGTAGGCGCCGACCCTCTGTGACTGCATCTCCGCCGTGTCTTCATCAGGGTGGCGGTGGGGGGGGGGAGTAGGCGCCGACCCTCTGTGACTGCATTCCGCCGTGTCTCTATCAGGGTGGCGGTGGGGGGGGGAGTAGGCGCCGACCCTCTGTGACTGCATCCCGCCGTGTCTTCATCAGGGTGGCGGTGGGGGGGGGAGTAGGCGCCGACCCTCTGTGACTGCATCCCGCCGTGTCTCTATCAGGGTGGCGGTGGGGGGGGGGAGTAGGCGCCGACCCTCTGTGACTGCATCCCGCCGTGTCTTCATCAGGGTGGCGGTGGGGGGGGGGAGTAGGCGCCGACCCTCTGTGACTGCATTCCGCCGTGTCTTCATCAGGGTGGCGGTGGGGGGGGGAGTAGGCGCCGACCCTCTGTGACTGCATTCCGCCGTGTCTTCATCAGGGTGGCGGTGGGGGGGGGGAGTAGGCGCCGACCCTCTGTGACTGCATCCCGCCGTGTCTTCATCAGGGTGGCGGTGGGGGGGGAGTAGGCGCCGACCCTCTGTGACTGCATTCCGCCGTGTCTTCATCAGGGTGGCGGGGGGGGGGGGGGGAGTAGGCGCCGACCCTCTGTGACTGCATCCCGCCGTGTCTTCATCAGGGTGGCGGTGGGGGGGGGAGTAGGCGCCGACCCTCTGTGACTGCATCCCGCCGTGTCTTCATCAGGGTGGCGGTGGGGGGGGGAGTAGGCGCCGACCCTCTGTGACTGCATCCCGCCGTGTCTTCATCAGGGCGGGGGGGGGGAGTAGGCGCCGACCCTCTGTGACTGCATCCCGCCGTGTCTTCATCAGGGTGGCGGTGGGGGGGGAGTAGGCGCCGACCCTCTGTGACTGCATCCCGCCGTGTCTTCATCAGGGTGGCGGTGGGGGGGGGGAGTAGGCGCCGACCCTCTGTGACTGCATTCCGCCGTGTCTTCATCAGGGCGGGGGGGGGGGAGTAGGCGCCGACCCTCTGTGACTGCATCCCGCCGTGTCTTCATCAGGGTGGCGGTGGGGGGGGGAGTAGGCGCCGACCCTCTGTGACTGCATCCCGCCGTGTCTTCATCAGGGTGGCGGTGGGGGGGGAGTAGGCGCCGACCCTCTGTGACTGCATTCCGCCGTGTCTTCATCAGGGTGGCGGTGGGGGGGGGGGAGTAGGCGCCGACCCTTTGTGACTGCATCCCGCCGTGTCTTCATCAGGGTGGCGGTGGGGGGGGGAGTAGGCGCCGACCCTCTGTGACTGCATCCCGCCGTGTCTTCATCAGGGCGGGGGGGGGGAGTAGGCGCCGACCCTCTGTGACTGCATCCCGCCGTGTCTTCATCAGGGTGGCGGTGGGGGGGGGAGTAGGCGCCGACCCTCTGTGACTGCATCCCGCCGTGTCTTCATCAGGGTGGCGGTGGGGGGGGGGAGTAGGCGCCGACCCTCTGTGACTGCATCCCGCCGTGTCTTCATCAGGGTGGCGGTGGGGGGGGGAGTAGGCGCCGACCCTCTGTGACTGCATCCGCCGTGTCTTCATCAGGGTGGCGGGGGGGGGGGGAGTAGGCGCCGACCCTCTGTGACTGCATCCCGCCGTGTCTTCATCAGGGTGGCGGGGGGGGGGGAGTAGGCGCCGACCCTCTGTGACTGCATTCCGCCGTGTCTTCATCAGGGTGGCGGGGGGGGGGGGGAGTAGGCGCCGACCCTCTGTGACTGCATCCCGCCGTGTCTCTATCAGGGTGGCGGGGGGGGGGGGGGGAGTAGGCGCCGGACCCTCTGTGACTGCATCCCGCCGTGTCTCTATCAGGGTGGCGGGGGGGGGGGGGGGGAGTAGGCGCCGACCCTCTGTGACTGCATTCCGCCGTGTCTTCATCAGGGTGGCGGTGGGGGGGGGAGTAGGCGCCGACCCTCTGTGACTGCATCCCGCCGTGTCTTCATCAGGGTGGCGGGGGGGGGGGGGAGTAGGCGCCGACCCTCTGTGACTGCATTCCGCCGTGTCTTCATCAGGGTGGCGGTGGGGGGGGGAGTAGGCGCCGACCCTCTGTGACTGCATCCCGCCGTGTCTTCATCAGGGTGGCGGTGGGGGGGGGAGTAGGCGCCGACCCTCTGTGACTGCATCCCGCCGTGTCTTCATCAGGGTGGCGGGGGGGGGGGGGGAGTAGGCGCCGACCCTCTGTGACTGCATCCGCCGTGTCTTCATCAGGGTGGCGGTGGGGGGGGGAGTAGGCGCCGACCCTCTGTGACTGCATTCCGCCGTGTCTTCATCAGGGTGGCGGTGGGGGGGGGGAGTAGGCGCCGACCCTCTGTGACTGCATTCCGCCGTGTCTTCATCAGGGTGGCGGTGGGGGGGGGGAGTAGGCGCCGACCCTCTGTGACTGCATCCCGCCGTGTCTTCATCAGGGTGGCGGTGGGGGGGGGAGTAGGCGCCGACCCTCTGTGACTGCATTCCGCCGTGTCTTCATCAGGGTGGCGGTGGGGGGGGGAGTAGGCGCCGACCCTCTGTGACTGCATTCCGCCGTGTCTCTATCAGGGTGGCGTGGGGGGGGGAGTAGGCGCCGACCCTCTGTGACTGCATTCCGCCGTGTCTTCATCAGGGGTGGCGGTGGGGGGGGGGAGTAGGCGCCGACCCTCTGTGACTGCATCCCGCCGTGTCTCTATCAGGGTGGCGGTGGGGGGGGGGAGTAGGCGCCGACCCTCTGTGACTGCATCCCGCCGTGTCTTCATCAGGGTGGCGGTGTGGGGGGGAGTAGGCGCCGACCCTCTGTGACTGCATCCCGCCGTGTCTTCATCAGGGTGGCGGTGGGGGGGGAGTAGGCGCCGACCCTCTGTGACTGCATTCCGCCGTGTCTTCATCAGGGTGGCGGGGGGGGGGGAGTAGGCGCTGACCCTCTGTGACTGCATCCGCCGTGTCTTCATCAGGGTGGCGGGCGGGGGGGGGAGTAGGCGCATACCCTCTGTGACTGCACCCCGCCTAGTGTCTCCATCAGGGTGGGGGTGGGGGGGGGGTTAGGCGCATACCCTCTGTGACTGCACCCC